>PVIC010011128.1:0-41968 GCA_004025085.1 Thryonomys swinderianus
CATCTTGCCTTGTTTTTAAAGACAGTCAACTACCCTTCCCCCACAATGCAGGCATAGATACAGCCCTGGCATTGCTGCCTCCACGGGGAGTGTGGATATTCACGGAAACCTGGTTTTCAGGGTGTTCATTTAAAGCTTCCGACTACATGGCTCCCACTGGATTAGAAACACTGAAGTCTCCTATTAATGTTCTCTGTCGCCATTTAGATAAATTGTCTTCCTTAAAGCCATAAATCCTAAATGAAAGACACCTTTATTTCAGGGGACAGGCACTAAAGCCTCTTTCAAACGCAGTGATGTATGGATCAGTAGTTTTCAGGATGTCAGGGGTCCTTTATCAACTCCGGAGCTTCCTAGGTACAGCAGTGTACCGTGGCTGGCAGGAAGACACCACTGTCCAGGGTCAGTGGTTTTCACCTTTCTCCTTCCTGCTAGGTTTGGTTTGGAGCTCTGTTTTTCTTCCTTCCACTGAACAAGCTGGAATATGAGTGGAGTATAGGAAACTGCATTCAACTGAACTTGACCAGGCCCCAGCCTGCCTGGACCTGACTGCTAGAAGGTCAGCATAAAGGTTAATAACCAAGAGAAGGTCCCATGCTGTTAACCGCAGCGCTGCACCTATCACCAGGGGACAGTGAGGAACCCTCCATGAATGTCAATGACTGGTGATGCAACTGGGTGGACCTGCGCATGAGTCTGGGTCTCCATCCGTCATGGCTGACAGCTGCTGAGCTCGAGGAGGAACACATGGCGGCCTTTGTGTTTTCCTGAGTGAAATGATAGAGCCGTTAGAACTGAGGGGAGTGGAGGAGGGGAGCGAACTGGGGGAGTGAAATAGGCTTGAAGAGCAGCTCTGAAGCTCCGTCTCAGACTTGAAGAGAGAGATTGCACAATGATGTTGCTTGTTCCTGCTTGCAACTCTCTGCCTCTTGGTCTAAGAAAATTAAAGCCAGCGCCTAGCCAGGTGTATGACTCGGGACAAGTCATTTGAGCCTGTGTGGTCTCATCTGCAGTGTGAAGGGGTTGGAGGAGAGCAGTAGCTTCATCCTGGACCCCTCAGGATTTCAAATTCCATCCAGCAGCCCCAGACCCTGCAAGGGCACAGCTGAGAGACTAGAAAATGCTAGCACAGCTGTTCCATGGGAATGCTGCATTTGTACTGCATTTGTGCTGCATTTGCTACTGGAAAGTGTGCAGGGGGCAGGCATGCTGGCACACGCATGCCTGTGATCCCAGCTACTTGAGAGCCTGAGGCAGGAGGATAGCAAGTTCAAGGCCAGCCTGGGCAAATGAGCAAGATCCTGTCTCAAAGTAAAGAATGAAAAGGGCCTAGGATAGTCAGTGGTAGTGTTTGCTTAGCATGTGCGAGACCCTATGTTCAGTCTCTCATACCACATACACAGCTGACACAGACACATATACACACATGTGAGAACACCCTCACAACAAACCACTGTGAGGTAACAAGGACAGATATGGCCACCTATTCCAACTACTATTGCAATGTAGCAAAGCACCCCATAACTTGGTGCTTAAGGCACCACTTCACTTTCTTGGATTCTCTGGGACAAGGATTCGGACAGGAACAATATAAAATGCTTTTCTTTGCTCCATAATGTCCAAGAACTTAGCTAGATGAACTCAAAGCCTGGGGATGGCACAGTAGCCAAGCTAGACTCCCTGAAACATGTTGCCACCTCCATAGCTGCCTGTTGGGGCCTCACATGAGCTGCTCACATCTACACAAGGCCCTGCTTTGTGGACTCACTGTTTTTTGACATGATGGCAGCTGAATTTGGGTCTAATGAGCAGGGCAGAACTGCTTGCATTTTTATGATTTAACTCGGGAGTTGCATAACATTGCTTCTGCCACATTCTGTTGTCCTAAAGGCCCACAAAAAATTAGAGGAGAAGAAGAAGGACAAGAATCGAGTGTTAGTCCATGAAGAGCCCATGGAGTAGGATCCAGTGTTGTGGGCTTTTTCAGAAAACAAACTCTGCCAGGTATTCTTGATTTGAAAGAGGAGGAAACAGATGGAGGAGAATTAGTACATGTCTGCTAGGAGCAGAGCTGAGGCTCCAAACAATTCCTTCAGATCTGAGCTTCTATTTCACTATGCTGCTTTGGGCTTTTCACTTTGTCTTTCTGAGTTAACTCATTAACTTAGTAAATAGATCGATTCAAACATGCATCTTTATCACAGCACATGAGCATGGAGAACAGTATCCTTTAGTCAATGGGACATTTTAATTTCATCTGTCCTCAGAAGACTGGAGTGGAAAATGTATTTAACTTCCTTTAAAACTAATAGAAAGGTAAGTGTGTATTTAGTCTCTCTCTAGCCTCCAGCCCAGCATCAGGAACATAACGAATACTTTGGATGGTGGAAGTGTGTATTTGGTTGGAGTTTGGTTTTTGTTTGTTTTAGTAATCAACATTCCATTTTATGTTTTCCAAAGTTGAAGCCAGATAAGTAATTTTTGAAGTTGCCTTCCTGCTTGGGTGGTTCCTACACAGAGTCTACTTTAATCTCTACCCATTCCCACAACACCTCAGTGGACAAATTTCCAACTTGCCAACCAGAAATATGAGAATTGTGAGATGGAGAGCCAAGGACACATTGTGGGTTTTGGTCAGTGTGTGATGGTTAGGTGTGAAAGGTTGGTGGGCAGAAAAGCAGGGGCTACCTACTTTTGGGAACTTTAACTTCTCCCAGAGAACCCTTACCGTCACGGTTTTTTGTTTTTGTTTTTGTTTTTTTTTAGTGGAACTGGGGATCGAACTCAGGACCTTGCGCTTGCCAGGCAGGCGGGCGGCACCACTGAGCTGCATCCCCAGCCCTTCTTCTACTTCTGGAACCTTACTTCCCACCTCTTCAAAATTAAGACCTGCTCTAGAAACTGCCTGATATTAGGTATTTACATGACAGCATAAATGAGATTATACAGCCTATGAGGTAATGTGTTCCTTCTTGGAGGGTATGTTTTAACCAGAAATTTTACTTCGACTTACAAAACAAAAGCCCTTAGCTCTCTTATTTGAGAGAATGGCTTATAGATTCTTCTTATAATTGATGAAATCTCAGTCCAGAGTGAAAGCTTCCAAGGAGAACATTTACCCAAATTCTGGATTTAACTAACCACTTTGTCCAACTCCTGTGTCATCCCTGGTCACTCTGATCTCTGGATGAGAGCTTAATTATCCTGAGAGCTGCTAACTACTTCTCCTAATAAAACACAGTACATTCTGTAACGATCAACCCACAGAACTCTCAGCCTCCGCACACAGCAAGCCAGGCTCTGAGGCATGGGGGCAGCATGTAAATGTTAACAACCTCATAGCTCATCGCCTGTAAAAACTCTTTTATGGGTGCCTAAATAGCAGGCAACTGTCCAGTGCCTACAGCGAGAGTGAGAATTCCAGCTCCTACTGGCTGAGTGGGGAGATAGAAGTTCCTATGATGTTCAGGGAAAGCCAGGCCTTAACAACACATGGTTCATTCAGGACGCTGCCAAGGAGGCAGGAGGATGGAGTGGCTGGTGTCTTTTCCTCAGTGATGGTGCCAGGCAATGCCTGACCTCAAACTCATCAGAGCTCTTCTTGTCCCCCCCCCCATTGCCACTCTTGAATGGTAAGAGAAGGCAGTACATTAACCATCAGCACATCCTTGCTGACTCTTCTCCTCTTGCTGATTCTTACTCCTCGAAAATCTTATCCCAGTCCTTTTACTGCCTGACCCACAGATGGCCTCTGTCTCTTTCCTGAGCTCTGGTTCCCTGAGTTCCACAGTGCCGACTACCTTTGCTGTACTTGGACCATAATTGCCAAGGTCACTTTGTAAGTTCCCATATGTACCACAAACCAACCCTTCCCTGAGTACTATCACCCAGAAGATTGATAAAGACCCCTGCTATGCCTGCTATTTGTGTTTCCTGACACAGTCCCTGTCTTATTCAGAGGTCTAACTCTCTGCCTATGCCATGGTCTAAGTCATCAGGCCCATGACTGATTTTTTTGCTTGAACAGCCCTACCCAATTCCTTTCCACATGTTCCAGTTGTTTCCTCCAGAATAAAAGCCCAGTGCTGACTGTGCTCCCGGGCATCTGGAGTCCAGTGAGAGCCCCAGTTCGTACACCTCAAGACCCCCCGTTGTCATGCTTTGTTAACATCAGGCTAGGGCTGCTGCCTTAGAAACTACCTTAGAAACTCTGACTTCCTACCTGTCCATCTCAACTCTGATCATTGTACTTTGTTTTCTCGTATGGACCTCCTGTTGCCGTCTATTTCTGGATCCACCTCATCCCTGGCTAGAACTGGTACCTGGCCTCCAAGAGAAAATGTGATCTTACCGAGTGCCAGGAGAAAAGGAAATGCTCTGGGGTACAAGTAAAACTGTCTCTACTGGGAGGTAGAAGAGTTTTGTTTTGTTCTGAGACAGGATCTCACTGTGTATTCCAGGCTGGCCTTGAGCTCACTATGTGCCCCCAGGCTGACCTCAAACGAATGGCAGTCTTCCTGCCTCAGCCTCCTAAACTCTGGTGTTATGGTGCATGCCACCATGCCCAGTGAGATGTCTCCCTCAGGTTCAGCTCACTTCTCCCCCTCATTCCTGAAATGACATCTTAGAAGTGGCAGACATTGTGTCTGGGGCTGTTGTCTTCCCACTTTCTGGATCCCAGGGGGAGCCTTGTGGGGAGAACCTCGAGCCCCACATGTTCTTGCAAATTGGGGTTTTTCTGACAAGTGACAGTGTTTCGTTTCTTGCAAGAAATCTTCTTTTTCCCCTCCTGGGGACTTGTTCAGAGAAGAGATACCCAAGTGATAGGTGCTTTGCAAATACCTAGATAGAGGAGGAAAAGAAAAAAAAAAGCCTGCATAAGGGAAAATTTAGACAAAACAATGTAGATCACCATGGAAACAATCTTTCTGAACACACCAGGGAAAAGGAATCATTGTTAACATGGTTCACATTTTGCAGAGATACCCAATCACTGAATTCAATTTTAGATCCTTCAATCACAAGCCCTTCACAGTGCTGGGGTTGATACCACTGCAGAACACCTGCTGATTTGGGGGGAGCCCTTCTCTTTCCCATTTAATAGTCTTTAATGATGATAATGCTTTAATTAAGGCAACTTACTGTTTCCCAGTTGGTAATTTGAAATCAGTGAAAGGTTGTTACAATTAACACAGCACATTTACTTAGTGATTCCAAAAGTATTTTTATTCTGATAGCAGAGGCTTATAGGAATATGGCAAAGATACATATTTAGTTGAAATGTGCACAAGGAAAACAGTAGGCTTGTCTTCTGTATGGCACAGGGGAAAAAAAAAAAAAAGAAGAACAACTACTCTTCACTACACAAAAGGAGTTTTTCTTAGGCTTTTCTACCCTAACCTATGTGAAAACATCTACAGATACTGGTGACTCTTGGTCAATAATAATGATTCCATGTGGCTGCTCAAACAGAACCTCTGGAGGTTGATAATGAAGTTTGTTCCAGGGGCTTTTAAAGAAATGGGAGATCCTAGGCTTCAACACTGAAAGCGTAAAAATATAGTGACTGCCCACAGTTCCCTGCCCACTGGCCTCCCAAGACCCCTGCAGTTTCCCCAGCCTACCAGGCTTTCTGAGGAAAGTTGAGCAGTTTCCTTACTGGAAAGCAAAGGTGCAGTCTTATCTTATAGCCCCAGGAGCGCCAGCTATGAAATATGCACCCTGAAGATTTTTCGGAGGGCTGGAGGATTAGCTCAGTGGTTCCTGCACCTGCCTCGCAAGCTCAAGGTCCTGAGTTTGATCCCCGGTAACCACATACAACGCTGGGCGTGGAGACTCACGCCCACCAGCAATCAATACCACATACCACAGTGCCGGGCGTGGTGGCTCACGCCTGTAATCCCAGCACTCAGGAGGCAGAGACAGGAGGATTGCTGAGTTCGAGGCTTGCCTGGACTCCATAGTGAGCTCAGAGCCAGCCTGAACTACAAAGCGACACCCTGTCTCAAAAAAAAAAAAAAAAGATTTCTGGAAAGGACATCTGTACTCTGTTTCTTGCTTTCCTTGGCCCTAGTCTTCCTAATACAGTTGTAATGGTTTGTGTCTAGATGTCCCTGCAAAGCCTCATTGGCCAAAGATAGGGCTTTTAAAATGTGATTGGATTATAGGACTTATGAGTGACTTGGGGTTAGCAGGTAGGTTCTGCTTGCAAGAGGTGGGCCACTAGGGGTGTAACTGAGAAAAGTTTATCTTTCCCCATGCTGACTCTCCTTTTTCTCTGCTTCCTGTCTGCCATGCCATAAGCATCTTTTCCTCCACTATGTCCCTCTGCCATACCTCCTTGTCCTGGTGCCAATTGACTATGGACTGAAACTTCTACAAACTATGAGCCAAAATAAACCTTCCCTATTTAACTTGTCGATATCAGTTCTTGTGTCCTAGTAATGAGAAAATGACTAATGAAAAAACAACAGCCATTGTTCAGTATCCATGGAGGATTGTTTCCAGGAGCCCCTATAGATACCAAAATCCATGGCTGCTCCTGTCTCTTCTATAAAATGTCATAGTGTCTGCCCATAACCTGTGCCAATGATGGCAAACCTTTTAGAGCTTTCAATAATGACACAACAGCCTACTGTGCATGCGTGCCATAGGTTCACCACCAGTGACCTGATCTTCCATTCACTTTTTTTCTGTATACTTTAAATCACCCCTAGATTACTTACAATACATAACACAGGATAAAAGCTACTGGTAGTCATTGTAGTGCATGGTTTAACAAGAAATATTAGCCTATGCTCAGGACAGATATATCTTTTTTTCTGTAAATGTTCAACCCAAGGGTGGTTGAATCCATGAAAATACAAAGGGCTGATTACACATAATATATGTGGGCTTATGGAGAATGGAGCTGAATTGCTTACCTAAAATTAGAAGCCCAGCTTCAGTAAATGTATGAAATTTCTCTCTTCTCCCAAATATCTGTTGAGCATATAGTATAACTAGGTAGTCTCTCATTTATGGGCCTCTTACCCCTCTCTGTAACTTTTCTTCTTCCTGCTCCTAAACTCTCTGAGACCTCAAAACCTGTTCTCAAAATCGGTTCAGCCTCCAGTTGTTGGTGTGTTTGTGCAAATACATATTGCTGTGTTCCTTTTCCTAGAAGATTTAGTGTTTCACATGGGAACCTCATTATTGTATGAATTTATTCTCTGCTCAAAAAATTTCAGACATCAATTTGCAAGCAGAAGGGATATTTTCAAAGCAGAAGACCTTCTCTCAAACCTTACAATCACACCATCTGTTGACCAGCCACTTGGAATATGCATGTTGTTGGCTCCTTTTTGTGATGTAAACAGAAGAAGGAAATTGATCAACCCCAGAACAAGATGCTAATATTGCTCTTATGATAAGAGCACAAGCAGGCATGGTGCACCTCAGTAATCCCAGCACTTGGGAGGCTGAGCCAAGAGGATTGTAAATTCAAAGCCAGCCAGGGCTCCATAGTGAGTTTGAAGTGAACCTAGAATACATAGGGAGGCCCTGCAAGCTGGGGTTTTAGCTCAAGTGGTACCACACCTACCTTGGAGGCACAAGGGCCTGCATTCGATCCCTAGTACCACCAAAAAACCCAAACCAAACCAAACAAAACAACAACACCACCAACAACAAGAAAAAGGATAGTACATAGAACCCTACATACACTGTTTCCTACCCAACTCTTCAGAATCTACATCACAAGAGGAAAACCACATGGAAATTTTATCAGCTCTTTGATCAAAATAGCTTCTAATCTTTGCATGCTTCACCATGCTTTTCATGCTTCAACTCCTATGCCTGCCTCAGGACTCATGTTAGATGTTATTTCTTCTTGGAAGCCTTCCTGACTGTCAGGGACCTAATAGGACTGTGACGGGCTCCCCATCTGTGGTTTTATTACACCAAATCATTTTCTTATTACTTACATTGGTTATGCTTTTTCACTGTTTTCATGGATGTATATCTGATTGACTTCAGTCTTCACTATTCAGTCTTAGCTATTTTTCTTCATCAAGCACCTCACAGTGCTGGGCTCATAGTAAAGATCTGTGGAATTTACCGGGCGTGATGGCTTATGCCTGTAATCCCAGCACTCGGGAGGCAGAGCAGGAGGATTGCTGAGTTCGAGGCTTGCCTGGTTTACATAGTGAGCTCAGGGCCAGCCTAAACTACAAAGCAAGACCCTGTCTCAAAAAAAATAAAAAATAAAAAAATCTGTGAAATTTGTACATGACCAATCTTAAGTACTATATTTCTTTTATTTTCTTTGTTTTTGTTTTTTGAGACAAAATCTCTCAATATTAGTTCAGGGTGGCCTTGAACTCATGGCCATGCTCTTGTCTCTGCCTCTTGACTGGGGGGTTTACAGGTGTGCACCACCAAATCCAGTTTATGCACTACATTCCTAAACCAGAACTTCATCAAGAATTCCCTTACTTTTTGGTAATCAAACATGGATTATCTCTGCCTTGTTGAGTGGTCACGTTCTGTTGAAGTCACTCATCTTGGTTAGAACCTGTCCTTGGGTTTTGCCCTGCATCCTGCCTGAGCTGTACCCACTTCAACTTGGGATGTTATTCTGGATTCATCTTTTCCCAACAAAAACCAAGTCACTTTTGAGTTGACTACAGAATAGAGTCCAGACCCTCCAGGCCTTCAGGCACTCCTGTAATCAGATCCTGGCCTATAATTTTGTATTAGCTGACTCTGAGAATTGTTTGTTCTGCCAGATGTTTTTACTCATGAATCTTAAGCTTTTGTTCACATTGTTGGCTCCATCTGGAAATACCTTGTGCTCTTCTGTTTATCAGTTTTTGACCCATTCTGAGAGTAGACCCATTCTAGATCTCACTTTCTCTGTACAACAATGGCTGGCCACTGGTGTTAGAATTCTTCCAGACACAAGGCTGATCCAAGATTAAGAAAGGATTAAAAATGACTCACTACATGTAAGGTGTGGAACATTTCTGATCTTCACTGAGTCCTTATTGCTTGGATGGTCCATCACTTCATCCAGGGTATGGCTAACTGCTTCCCAGAACAGTAGCTCAGTGGTCCTCTTGGAAATCACAGGATTCATGGTCCTTTGTAACCAGCTCTTTCCCTTTCCATGTTCCAGCTCTTTCATGCAGTTCTGAGGAGCTGACCCCAGGGGAAGAATTTTTCTTTTGTCTGGGAAAATCCTCTTTCTGCCTGCTTTTATTTTTCCTCCTACTTCTGGTAGGAACTGTGGTTTACAGTTGCATTCTTTACAATGCCTGACACTTAGCAGCTATTTGTTGATATATATGTCAAGGGGGGGGGATTGAGGGAAAGGTGGTGAATTAAGGTATTCTTTTGGATACTGTGGTTCACAAACTTACATTTTTGTTCTTGTTGCTAAATGAAGTAGAATATCTACAACATACCTATATTATGGTGATTTGAGATGCAGATGTATCATAAATATTTTCTTAGCTGTAGGTTATCTCCTGATGAACTTGTAAATTATTTAACTTTTTGTATGTGTATTATATGACTCATCTGTATGCCTCTTAATGAAATATAGTGCACTTCCTTTCCTAATTGGTTTCCTTTTTATGTGGATTTCATCAGTTTAGTATACAGAGAAATTGTTCTCTCACTGAATCTTAATTCACCATGCTAGGATTGAGGAAATTTAGTATCATGCTTGGAAAGAATTTCAGTCTTCTTGCTGTCAAATACATCCCTGCTCTCCTATGGGCACATGATGCTGTCAGGATGTCACTTTTATTTTGATAAAGTCCCTATAGATGGAGTTTTGGACTTTGTATTCTTAGCTAATAGGGATAGGTAAGAGGATGTTTTCCCCCCTTCTGCTTTCACAAAAACATATACTTTCACTCAAGATTGGCTGAAAGTAGTATTTTGTGAAGCGCTTTAAACCTTAGGGAGGAAAAGGCTCTCCGATAGCTCCAGACAGGCTATTAACTGCCCCTAAATGGCTCCAAGGTTGCTGTTACCTCCAATTGCTGTAATGCTGCTAAGAACCAGAATGTTAAAGCACTGAGATTTTTGTTTTCCACTTTGTTTTGGTGTAGCTTCTCTTGTTTTTCATGCAAAGAAAGTTAGGACTACTAAGTAGTTGTCCTTTGTTCTTTAGGTAATGTTAATGCCTGATGATGAGTAGGATGTGAGTTTTCAGATTATTTTTTTCCAGGAGTTGGAGATGGAACTACTCTCAATATTTGTGTATGAGCTATCATAATTTGTATTGCTGCATAACAAATGACCCCCAAATAAAGTGGCTTCAACACAGCCATGTAGAATCTTAGAGAGGCTTAGCTACATGGTCCTGGGTCCGGGTCTCTCAGGAAGTTTTGCCTAAGTGTTGGTCTGGGGTGTAGTTATTTGAAGGCTCCACTGGGGCTGGACTTGGGTGTTCAAGATAGGGCTGGCTGGAGGCCTAACTTTTGCCAGGAGTCACTCTGTCTGAATGGCCTTCTGCTTGATAGCTGGTCCCCCTGGAGGACATGATCAAAGAGAGACCATTAAAGAAGCCACACTTGTCTCTTTAACTCAGTCTCAGAAGTCACACACTGTCATTTCTGCCATATGTCATTTGCTGGCAGTGAATCACTAGATATAGCCAGACACACGAGGAAAGGAATTAAGCTCAAGTTCTTGGGAGGAAGCGTATCAGATAATGTTTGGACACATTTTAAAGCCATCATGATTCTATAGATTTCTTCCCCTTGTGGCTAGCTGAAACAAACAAAGAAGTCAAGAGTTTAGTTAGGGGTCAGCAGGTGGATTGGTGAATTCTGCTCCCTCAATCTTGGGATAATTCACGTAGAATTTTAGCCTTTCAATCTAATCAAACAAGTACTCCCCAGAACTCTACAAGGACACAGTGGAAGTCAAGTCTGACAGAGACAGATTTCTTCTTCCAGTTTTGCAAAGAATACTGTGTTCCATGGCCCATGTGAATACATAGTGGCCAGGAAATGACTGCTCCCAAGGTGTGCCTGGGAAGGGGCCACTGCTCAGGCCTCTGAACAGGCATAGAGCTATTTGACTGTTTCACCTAGAACAGGTCAGGATAAAAGGAGCAGATGCTAAGACCCGAGGAAGAAGCAGGCAGGTTCTGTTCTGTTGCTGGTTGGCACAGATCGGTCCCAGATGGTGTCAGTGAGGCAGCGGTAACCCTCAGTGCTTGGATCAAACAGGCATCAAAGCCTCAGACTAAAATCATTTGCAACATCACCAAGAAATGTGCAGGACCCCTGAGAGGAATGCTGGGCATGAGTCTCCAAAACAGAGGCAAAGACGGTTCTGGTTCCCTGGTGCACCCTATGAGGAAGGGAGAACTTGGTAGCAGATGGAGAGGTTGCAGAGACAGGGCGTGACTGTCAGGCTGCAGAATGGCACATCATGCCACAATGACAGATGGCAAGAAGGGTGCCATATGTGTGGTGGCTTCCTGCCTTCTCAGACCCACGCTGCCTGTGTGTCCACTTCATGGAGCTATGTTGAGAGTCTTTATTTCCAAAGCATTTTGATTTAGAAGTCAAATGTGTTCAAGCCTTAGTCTGAGCTGAGAGCACTTCATGGCTTTTCTGTTTTCTCCTGTTGAGAGATACCCAGATTTCCGATACACTAATTAATAAGGGAATCATAGAATGATCTAATTTATGAAACTGATTATCAGAAAGAAGATGCCACATGAGGATACAGAGTCAAGAATATAGAGTTTTCTCTCCAGTACATTCCTGCCATTAAGATGCCAGCATAAGAGACCAGGAGGTAGGAAGCATAAGAAACACATCAGAGGGCCGGGGATTTAGCTCAATGGTTCCAGCGTCTGCCTGGCAAGTGCAAGGTCCTGAGTTCAATCTCTGGTAACCACATAACAGTGCTGGGAATGGAGGCTCACACCTGTAGTTCCAAGACTCAGGAGGCAGAGGCAGGAGGATTGCTGTGAGTTCAAGGCTTGCCTGTGCTACGTAGTGAGCTCAGAGCCAGCCTGAACTACAAAGCGAAACCCTGTTTAAAAAAAAAAAAACTAAAACTAAAAACAAAACAAAACACATCAAAGTTTTACTTCAAGACAGGTGACTCGTCTTTGTCAACTGAGGCTCTTTTACTTTTGATCCCAGTGTTACATGTAGTTCACTAGGAGCTCCCGTCTTCCAGTTTAAAGGTGGAGAGCGCGCTCCCGGCGGGGGCGGCTCCGGGGCTGCGTGGGCTCAGGCTGTGAAGTTCTGGGGTTGCGGCGGGGTCTGGGGCGGGGGCGGCATGCAAGGGTCCTGAGGCTCAGCGGGCTTCTGGTAGGGTGTGCATGGCCACAAAGGAGATCCCAGGGCTGCGGGGCATCAGTTGACAAAGACTCGTCATTACTAAGAAATTCATTAGCTCTGCTAGCACTATCTTTAGTGGCCTTGGAAAGGCTCTGCCTTGACCCTTCTGCCACATTCCTACATACCGAATAGTAGACCATTGAGCCAAGGAATGTGCACCCATGGAGCCAACCTCAGCTGATGTTGCCACTTCAGAGCTGGCTCCTGAGTATAGAATTGCTACCCAAAAGGTTCTGAGCCCACTTTAGACCTGTGTGAGCTTCTTCCTGGATTGTAGGATGCATATCCCTGAACCTGGGAATGAGGGACAAAGTGGGAATGGAGCCTAATGTGTGGGCTGGAGTGTCTGGCCCTGGACTGGGGTCACCTTGAGGTGCTGGGCTAAAGTGGCTGTATAGGAAGCCATGGGAGAGGCTGCTCTGTGGGGCTGGGGCTGGGGGCGAGCTGCTCTGCCTGACCTGCTTTATCCTAGCAGGGACTCCCAAAGAGTCCCATCCCAGAACTCTAAATTCAACTCCTGTCTTAGAAGTTATCAAAATGTATTTTTCAAGGCAAAGGATATTAATTTTACAGTTTTTTTTTTTTTTGAGACAGGGTCTCGCTTTGTAGTCCAGGCTGGTCCTGAGCCCACTGTGTAGCTCAGGCAGGCCTCGAACTCAGCAATCCTCCTACCTCTGCCTCCCAAGTGCTGGGATTACAGGCCTGAGCCACCAAGCCCGGCATTTGCGGTATGTGGTACTGATTGCCAGTTGGCGTGAGCCACCATGCCCCCCTGTATTGTTGTATTTGGTTACCAGGGATCGAACCAGGGACCTTGCACTTGCTAGGCAGGTGCTGGAACCACTGAGCTAAATCTCTGGCCCCTTTACAGTTTGTTTTATAACTTCTACATATTTAGATATTTGATACACAGATCTCCATATGTAGCCTCCTCCTGGGCCCTGTGATGTTAGGATTAGTCCTGGCTCAACACTTAATGCAAAATCACATTGAATCAATCAGGTTGGCCTGGTATTTAAGGCCTTCTGCCATCTAGTTCCTTTCTGGTCTTACCTCCAAGGTACTCTTCTACTGGAATCTACCAAACTGCTCAACTCAGAGCCATGTTCAGCCCATGTATCTTTCTCTGTGCTCAGGTTATTTCTCTTTGAAAGGCGTCTGTTTCTGCCCTGCATCCATATAGGCAATCTACTGTGAGCACCCAGCTCAAACCTTACAGCACACCTCCTCCCTCTGGACTCTTCTAACAGCTTTTGTGTGAATAAATTATTGGCACTCAAAGTGTGCGACCATGTGTGGATATTTTTCTTATTATGCACAAGGAGTGGCTATACGATAAGGAGACATAAGTATGCAACAGTTTTCAAGCCAGGAATGGAGACTGAAAAAAAGTCAGAAGAGGGCCGGAGGGTTAGCTCAGTGGTTCCGGCGCCTGCCTCGCAAGCATAAGGACCTGAGTTCGATCCCCGGTTACCACATATAATGCTAGGCGTGGTGGCTCACGCCTGTAATCCCAGCACTCGGGAGGCAGAGACGGGAGGATTGCTGAGTTCGTGCGGCTTGCCTGGGCACCATAGTGAGCTCAGGGCCAGCCTGAACTACAAAGCAAGACCCTGTCTCCAAAAAGCAAAAAAAAAAAAAAAAAAAAAAAAAAAAAAAAAAAAAAAAAAAAAAAAAAAAAAAAAAAAAAAAAAAAGTCAGAAGAGTAGCTGGAGACTCAGAGGATGGAGTTAGGCAGGTACTAAAGGAGAGGACAGGCAGCACAGTCAATAGGTTTCAGAGAGGTCCCTGAAGAAAAATATCTCAAAATACAATATTTGTCTATTAGGAAAGACATTTCTTGAACCAGAAAAAGAGCCACAGATCTTGTGGGCAAATGCAACAATATTCTAGTGGGGGAAAAGGGGAATAAGAGATGAGAATGTGGAGACAGAAAATATACTTTGCTGTTTCTCAGGGAATGTGATTCTCAGAAGAAAAGAGAGAGTGCAGCCTGAATGGGTGGAAGAGGCAGAGTAGTTTTGTTGTCTTCTAAGATGGGGGCAGTGTGCTGGGGGAAGAAAGGACCGAGACAGAAACTGATGATGTGGAAAGCTGACTAAACTAAATCTGAGTGCAGCAGTGATCCAGTCAGTGCACAGGTGCAGGGCTTAACCTTGGTGAGAAGAAAGGGCACTTTTTGCTGTGGGTGAGGACAGGAAGGAAAGATGAATGAAGGCTACAGGATAGGCATAATAATGAAGAGAGTGGGCCTGAGCATACAGGGATTGGCTGTCATTAGACAGGAAGAGCTAGGAAAGCCTACATTTCATATATTTAAACACTACAGTCCCCATTCATTCCTTTCTCATTTATTCGGTCCCCTGTGTGTGCTGAACACCATTGGACACTGCATCCATCGCGTCATTTTGGAATTTGCTACGTTCGCGACTCAAGTGAGATTCACTTTTTACCCTCCTAGAAGGCTTGCACGAATCAGAAGAGTCCTTTGTCGGACCAGATGTCGTGGGTTGTGGCTTGGAACACATGGGCATCTTAACAATGTCGCCCTGTTTGAAATGCTGAAGGAAGAGAGGCCGAAAGAGGGGAGGAAGGGGACATCTGCATTAAACGGAGGTGTAGACGCGGGTAACCCGAGGTAGGTATACCTTTAAACTGGAAGATGGTCGCTCCTAGTGAACTACTTGTAACACTGGGATCAGAAGTAAAAGAGCCTCAGTTGACAAAGACATGAAGACGGACTTCTCCAAACCTGTGCGTCTACGGCAACCTAGTAGGACCAAGCATCAGCTAAGCCGTGTCACCCAAACTACCCCTCACAGCGAAAGTCCATTGCCTCTGACTCCCTCAGGTCACTACTACACCGCTCCTAGTATATCGATGAAGGGCGGGGCGAAGCACCGTTTCTTTTTCACAAATGGTCACGGTGGGCTCCGAGTCCCGCCTCCCCCGCCGTCGCTGATAGGCTGCCTGGCTGTCACTCGAGGAGACACCGTGGCCCCGCCTCTCCGTGGCTGGGATCTCGCGGGAAGAGGCGGGTTTGGCGGCTCTCGGGCTCTCGGCTGCGCGCGGAGCGGGAGGACTATCCTCACAACAGCGCTTCCTCGCGCGGAGGTCGGAGCTGCGGCAGCGGAGGCCTGGGCCGCCGCTCGTGCGCCGTCCCACTCTCGTCCCGGGGCTCTGGATCCGCTCGCCCTCCACCGCTGCCCAGGTGAGGAAGCCAGGAGCGCGGCTCCGCCGAGTGGCGGTCGCGGCGGGCGGGCTCCCGGCGGGGGCGGCTCCGGGGCTGCGCGGGCTCAGACTGCGAGGTTCTGGGGTTGCGGCGGGGTCTGGGGCGGGGGCGGCATGCAAGGGTCCCGAGGCTCAGCGGGCTTCTGGTAGGGTGTGCGTGGCCACAAAGGAGACCCCAGGGCTGCCGGGGGTCGAGGAGGATGTGCCAGGGTCCCGCGATATGTTGAGGCGGGTGGTGGGGTTCCGGCACCAGGGGACCTGACACCAGGGTCCGGGCTACTGAGGGGCCGAGGAGCAGATGAGTAAGGTCTTAGGTGCCCGGAGAGGAGCCTCAGGGTCTTGGGGTTTCTCTGAGCGGGGATGGGCGTCCGTTCCGTGAGCCTAGGATAAAGCGGCGGAGTGTCAGGGTTACGGGGACAGGGGTCTTTCTGTGGGGGTCTCGGGATATTAGGATAGTGTGTCGGTTCAACAGGGAGGGGGCTTTTTGGGGGATCGTCGGGGCGAAAGTGGGTACGGCAGAGACTAGCCTCTGTGCTGGGTTTCTTTTTTGCCCAGAGGGGAGCAATAGCTGGGCATGCAACAAGGCAAGTTAGGGTCACCCCCACTCCGTGATCTGGCAGTGTAGGCGCGGCTCGGCGGGCGTGGGTCTCATAGCGGCGGGAGGGGGCTTTAGTGACTTCCCGAGCTAGCACTGTGGACTGTAGTTGTCCAGCGTCTCTCTGAGTCTGGTCTCCTACTCAGATGTGCTTCGCTCGATGCTTAGTTCGGGGATTGATCCGTGTTGGTGCCTAGTTGGAAAAATAGTGGGTTTGTTCAGCAGTTTTCGTTCCTCCGCCCCGGGGTCCCTGTGGGGCGCGCCGGTCTCTGGACTGTGGGGGTGTGGGCGTGTGTGCTGTAGGTCCTTAAGGAGGCGGGTGTCCACGGCAACTGGTGGCTGTCATGCTGGAGAAGTCTCTGTAGGCTTGGCTTCCCCTCGTATGTGGTCTCCTTTGCTGATCCCGCGTTGCTAGGTCTGCCCTGAAGTCTTGCCCGCATGTTAGGCAGAGTCAGGTAGGGCTGGAAAATGTGTTCTTGCTCCTCTCTTCTTTGAAAAGCGTTTGTGGGGAAAGATCACTCCCAGTTTAGCTTCCAAAAATGCAGTGGAATCGGAAGCTTCAGAGCTAAATCTCCGCGAAAGCATCACTTGCAAACTGTTAAATATGGCTAACAGATTTGGGAAGCTGAGGAAGGAGGATCAAAAATTCCAGCCCAGGTTGGGCAATTTAGCGAGACCCAGCCTCTAAGTAAAATCTTTAAAGAGGGCTGGGAATGTATGTAGCTTAGTTCAAAGGCCTTGGGTTCACTCTCCACTACTGAGAGGAAAAAGAAAACGAAGATAGCTAATGTTAGAGTTGTTTTAGAAAATCTTGCTGATCAGTTTGCGGCTTTCGCAGTTCTAGATGTCTACCTCAGACTTAGGTGGAACTTAAATAAAATGACCTGCATGTTTGTGTGTTGGTTTTTAAAATGTCTAAGTCAGAACAATAGTGCACTTGCCTAACAGTACTCTAAGTTAGGAAAGAATAGACAGCCTCACAGGCAGTGGGGCCTGTGTTTGTACTAGTTCCATAAATCTATAATCTGGGGTAGACAAATTTGAGTGCACTGAAGCAAAGAACTGTGCCTACCTCAGTCTTTTCATATTGATAGTTATTTGTAATAAATGAATTTCCTTTTATCTCAAGGTTAAGGATAATATACTACATTTTAAAATATTGTGATTATTTTACAAACAAGAGGATGCGGTATAGATCTAGGAATATGTAACTAAATCTCTAGGGGGATTAAAGTAGGTTTTTGTGATTCAAAAACTTTGTGTAAGTAGGTTCAAAACAAAATACGTAGTTGGCTTTTTTTTTGGACCTCAGATTGAAGCCAAGGTTTTATGCATGCTAGAGAAACACTGTACCACTGAGCTGCATCCCTCAGCCTTTGAACTTTTATTTTGAGGCAGAGCCTCACCAGGTTGCCCAAGGCTGGCCTCAAGCTTTTCTGCCTCCTGCCTCAGCCTCCTGAGTGGCTGGGATTATAGATTGCACTACTACACCCTACCTGATGGACTTCATGTTCATGAAAAACAGTCAGTTGAGCAGGTATTTGAAATTAGAGCCCAAAGAACTAATTGGATCTTTTTTTTCCTCCCCCATTTTGAATAGACAAATGATATATTATGTAGATTCCAGAAACTTTTCTAAAAGAGCTTTCATGATTTCTAAGTAAGCATAGGCAGTAAACATAAATAATTACCTTCTGGGTGTCCAGCAATCGTGTAACCTACATTGAGAGAGAGCAGAAGACAATAAATAAATAGAATAAACAAGTAATAATGCTGAGGAAGAAATACAGAACGTACTCGGGATTTGGCTCTCTTTTTTCTAACTCCTGAATGATAATGTAATTATTTGTTGTGATAACCAGGAACCAAGCATGCTTGTGCTCTACTGTCTATATTATTAATGAAAGATTAAGTGATAACTAGTAGAGTTTGCCTGTTAACCATGTGTTGACTCTTTGTGGATGCTTTTGTTATGTAAGTATAACACGTTAAGAAGGTGCATTAAACTTAGCCATGTTGGGAAGGTTCTTTAGGAGGGAGTTGCAGAAACATGGTAGAGAGTTATTTATATTTTTATGCTACTTAAATCAATTTCAGTGGGTAGATAGAACTTAAGTACAAAGTAGAGAAGTTCAAAAGTGAGAGCATTTTCAATATGGCAAACTTTGACGAATACAGTATTTTTAAGACTTTTTGTCTATGTTGCCTTTGCATCTGTTTGTAGTAATGAAGGAAAAAGAGGGGAGGTGGAGAACACAACAAAATAAGAAAAGATATCTGCCACAGAAAATGTTCAAACGTTAAAGATGTTGAGTATCTTTTTTTTTTGAGACAGGGTCTCGCTTTGTAGTTCAGGCTGTCCCTGAGCTTACTAATGTATTCAGCAATCCTCCTGCCTCTGCCCCCGAGTGCTAGGATTATAGGCATGAGCCACCATGCCCAGCTTTTCATTTCTATTTATTTTTTAATTTTTTATTTTTTTGAGACAGGGTCTTGTTTTGTAGTTCAGGCTGGCCCTGAGCTCACTATGGAGCCCAGGCAAGCCTCGAACTCAGCAATCCTCCTGTCTCTGCCTCCTGAGTGCTGGGATTACAGGCGTGAGCCACTAGGCCCGGCACTGTGGTATGTGGTATTGATTGCTGGTGTGGCGTGAGTCACCACGCCCAGCATTGTATGTGGTTACCTGGGATCAAACTCAGGACCTTGCACGTGTGAGGCAGGCACCAGAACCACTGAGCTAAATCTCCGGCCCTTCATTTCTATTTTGAGAGACAGGGTCTTGCTAAATCCCCAGGCAAGGCTAAACTTGCAGTCTTCCTCCTTCCACCTTCCAGGGTGCTAGGGTTATTCACTGCTTCTTTCTGAAAACCCATACCTCTCCTTTACCTGTAGAATTTGGTCTTAACATGTTGCCTTTCCAGGCCTTTCATCATCTGGCTCATCTGTTCCATAAATCTCAAGCTCTACTTTTACTAATAGGAGCAGTTTACTGAATGAACTATGCTGTTTCCTTACTGAGCCTTTGCTGTGTTCTCCCCATGCTAGCGTCCCTTTTCTTTTCTTGTTTTGCAGTAAAGTCAACTGATTTTTCAAGTCACAGCTTAACATTCTGCCTTTTAGGTCTCCTGTGTCCTCAAGTCCACCTTCTTCCAACCTCCCTGAGTCACACAGCCCAGGTAGCATCTTGTTCACTCAGTGTCTTTCCTTCCTTAGTAATTATGTCTATCCCTGAACTCAAAGGCAGGGTCATATTTGTTTTATGACTTTTTCATCCTCATTTGTTTGTTGTCTCATTATATGTTTCAATTCTTAATACCAAGGTTAATACCTTCATAATATTGGAGATAAGTTAATTTCAGATTTGTCTCATTTTCCAAAAACTTTGAGGTTTCTAAATTAGTTTCTTGCCCTGTGACCACAAACTGATATTAGAACTGTAGTTCTTCACCTCATATTAAGGAAATTCCCCTTATTATGAAGTTAAACCTGCAGAAAAGTCCTGTAGAATTTTCAGGCAACCAGTAATCCCTGTCTTTAAAACTGTTAGAAGAGCTATTAACTAATTTAGCAGTTCAAGGCTTGGCTGTCAATAATTTGGTATTTTACCTTTTTACTTAGAAAATAATAGTGTCAATATTTGTGTAGTTTTGGAAGTTTAGAAGTGGATACTAGGGACTAAACTCTTGGGCCTTAGCACTAAGTTGTATCCCTTGGTAATGTATTTTTTACATTTAAAAAAATTTTTTTTAAGTACAGTCTCACTAAGTTCCCCAGGATGGGCTCAAACTTACTCCCTTCTTGCCTCGACCTCTCTGAGGTGAGTTGTAAGGCCCATACATTCATTCCTTACCCCCAAAAAACTACAGTGAAGAATTTGAGATTGATTGGATTTTGGAGACCATTTATCCTGCTAGCTTTCTGAAGAAACTGACATTTGAGAGTGATGATGGCCTGCCTGCTCCAGATTGCAGGGTTGGTTCATCTATAAGTTTTTCTTTGTTAAGCTGGTTGCAGACAATGATATTGGTTTTGCTTGGTTTTGTTTTCTTCTGGTACTAGGGATTGAACTCAGGACCTTGTGCTTTAGGGTGGTGCCCCTGAAGTAAATCCCCAGCCTGATCCTGGTATTGTTATACCTTTTGAAAGGAGTATTACATGCTGGATTTTTCCCCCCACCAAAGAAAAAAATTTTAAAGAGTTCTCTCTTATTTTCTTTCCTTTGTTCCTTCCTTCTTCTGCTTCTCTTCCTTCTCCTCCTCCTCCTTCTCTTCTTCTTCTTTGTTCATGTTCTGAAAAGTAACATTAAAGATCTTAAAGTCTGGAGAACAAAGTTCAAGGAAATCCTGACTTTGGATTATGACATATGGGTGCCTCAGTGCCTTGTGTGGTTCTCTAATCTTTTTTTTTTTTTTTTCTTTTAAAATCCTATCCACAGTTTACAGGTTAGGGTCAGCCAGAAATCATTTAAATGCCAACTAAGAAGGAATACAAAAATGCATAAAATCTAGTCATTCCCCGAAGAAGCTTCAGCTGTGTCTGTGTCTGTATTTAAGTACAGTTTAATCATAGTTATTGGTCAAGAAATGAATACCTGGTACTAGGGATTGAACTCGTGAACCTTTACATATGTAAACATCCAACCACTAACTAGATCAAGATTTGGACCTTCCTAGGTCTTTAGAAAACTCCCTCATATTCTCTCCAAATTGGTACTTCCTAAAGATTACTTTTCTGATCATCGTTGCTCTTGATTAGTGGTTATTCCTGAATTTTACATAATGAAATCAGGTCATTGTTTTGTTTCCTTTGTTTGACATGATGTCTGGGATATTCTTCCATGTTTTCAGTTAGCAATAGCTTTTTCACGTTATATATTCCATTGTATAAGTATATATTTAATCTATTTGACTTGATAGACATTTGGGCTGTTGCCAGTTTTTAGCTCTTAGAAATAAAGCTGCTCTGAAAAGTTTTGTACATGTGTTTTGGTGGGCATGAGTTTATTTTTTGGGTGATGGCTAGGATTTCACAAGTATCTGTTCCATATACACATGTATTTATCACCATCCTCTATCCCCTCCCCTACAGTACAAATATGTGCAAGATCCTGAGCTACAGAGGTATCAGGGTAATGCTTGCTTTGAGCAGGTGTCCTCTGAATGCCACCAGCAGGGTTTCCAGTGGTGTTCAGATGTGTCTACGTAGAGGGAGGAGTCTTCCTTCAGGCCTTTGCTGCTTCCATCCCGGCCTTTCACTTGTGGTTTAGGGAATAGTAGCCCACTCCCCACTAGTGCTGTGTAGAAAGGTGCCAGTATTGAGTGTTGTTTTTTAAATCTTTTACTGATTTGGTAAGCAGAAGGTCATTCTTTAATTTGTATTTCCTTGATTATAAATGAAGATGAGCATTGTGAAGTATTTATTTACAGAACTGATTGGACCCAAGATCTTGTGCTTACTAGGAAAGTACTTTGGCACTGAGGTGTGTCCCCAACCCTATTTATTTGATTTTGACACAGGGGCCTACAAAATTGTGCCAGCCAGCCTTGAACTTGTGATCCTCCTAAGTTGCTAGGATTGTAAGTGTCACTGTGCCCATCTTGTGAATTGTTTTATGAGCAATCAGATGTTTGAGTGGTTATTACAAAAACATTCAAAATTCAAATTCCTAAACAGTTATCCTAGATCAACCACTGTTATCAATTTCTTATGTTTACTTCTAAAGACATTATAGATCATATGTATACTTCTGGATACAGTAGATTGTTTCTGGATTGTCCACAGGTGTCAAACTCCACAAATGCTCAAATCCCTAATATAAAACAGTATATTATTCATACATAACTGATCTACATATTCCTAGACACTTCCATATTACTTACAACATGTAATACAATTGAAAGTGGAGTAAATAGCTGTTATGCTCTGTGTTTAGGGAATAATGATTAGGAGAAAGTCTATCTGCAGTACAGGCTTCATTCTTTTCCCCCCAAATATATTTAATCCTCTCTTAGTTGAATCCAGAGATGTGAAACCAGTAGATAATGGAGGACTGGCTGTATTTGTACCCATGTATAATATAATATAATTAATATAATATAATATAATATAATATAATAATATAAACATTCATTGTGTGCATGAAGAATTTGTATATATATGCCAACACATGAGATGCATTGTAGAGAATATTCATTGAAATACTATAGTTTCGATGGTATCCTGTACTACACTTATACTAAAAATTAGAAAGATTCTGAAAATGATTAGTGTCTGGCTACTGGCCCAGAGGAAGGAAAACAGGGTCTGGCAGCATGTGGCAGTAATTTTCTATAAGACAAGTGGCCTTAGCTCTTTTTATTATTGGATCAATTCTTTGACAATAGCACTTCTGTTTGTAGCACTGATTTTGTAGTAATATTCTAAAAAGTTGTCTCAGAGAGCTTCCAAGTTTTTGAAAATTAGCCAGTTGATACCTGAAAGATATTCTGTAAAGTGTAAAAGTTATGGAATTATTTGGAAGAAAGATACTATATTCTTAGCTATTTTAATATTTGTTTGACAGAATTTTAGCAGAATTTTCATGACTCCATTGCTTAACAGTGAAAGTTTGAGTTTGAAAAATTGCAAACAAAATTCATCATTTTCCTAAACTCTTATTTGCCTAATTTAAAAACGAATCAGCTCACATAAAACATAAAGTGTATATATTTTAAAGGTTTTCATGCTAATAGTAGTAATTTGTGTCACATATTAAAGATCGTTTTGAGCTTGACTCAAATGTGACTGCTGAATAAATGGTTTATGCAATAAGAGGCAGAGGTTTTAATTGGATTCTTCTGAGGTTTTAATGGCTTAGGGAAAATATATTTGCTTTTGGGATAGATTTTTTTTTTTTTTTGAGACAGGGTCTCGCTTTGTAGTTCAGGCTGGCCCTGAGCTCACTATGTAGCCCACGCAAGCCTTGAACTCAGCAATCCTCCTGTCTCTGCCTCCCGAGTGCTGGGATTACAGGCGTGAGCCATGGCTGTATGCCTGGCTGGGATAGATTTTCTTAATCCCATTTTTTTCAAAAGTAAGATTTGAGGGTGACTGCTGTTTACCAAAGGCTAACTGGTTATGTGACCCAAATAAGGAGGGATATTGTAAGTGGTCCTATTTACTGGAATTCATGACTCCTATTCAAGATTAATTACAAAGCTGTTGGGTTGCTCAAATAATTTTCATTTCAGAGTGCCTGATGATATGGAGGAGGAAGGGTTAAGGAGAAATTTGTTAGAGGTAGAAAGATATCATCTTGGGCTGGAGATTTAGCTCAGTGGTTCCAGCACCTGCACCTGCCTGGCAAGCACAAGGTCATGAGTTTGATCCCTGGTAACCATATACAATGCTGGGTGTGGTGACTCACTCCCACCAGCAATCAATACCACATACCACAGTGCTGGGCATGGTATGTGGGCTCACGCCTTAATCCCAGCACTCGGGAGGCAGAGGCAGGAGGATTGCTGAGTTCCAGGCTTGCCTGGGCTACATAGTGAGCTCAGGGCCAACCTGAACTACAAAGTGAGACCCTGTCTAAAAAAAAAAGAAAGAAAGCTGGGCGTGGTGGCTCACGCCTGTAATCCCAGCACTCGGGAGGCAGAGACAAGAGGATTGCTGAGTTCGAGGCTTGCCTGGGCTCCATAGTGAGCTCAGAGCCAGCCTGAACTACAAAGCAAGACCCTGTCTCAAAAAAAAAAAAAAAAAAGAAAGAAAGATATCATCTTGATTTTTTAAAATTATATATTTATAGGAGAACTGTAGAGTAGTATAGGGAAGTCCCAAATACCATATGGCCTTCACTTAGCTCTCCCCAATGTTAATGTTTTATATAATTATTGAAACTAAGAAATCCATCCTAATTTTTTAAAAACCCAAGCCTTTTTTTTGTATACCTACAATGTATGAAGAAGGTTATAAATGTTTTATATTTGAAGTATAGATAATTAATAGGGATGAACAAATCTGCATAGGTATAAGGTGAGAGACTCCAAGGGTTAACAGCAGTAGATATTTGTTTATTTTTATTTTTGTTTACCCCTTTGTGTGGGTAGGCTCCTTATTTATCTACAGTTGATGTGTCAGTTGGTTTAACTTCCCTCAAAGTAAGACCTACTTAATACACATTATTTTGAAGCATGTTGTCTAAGACACAGTACATTTCTTTTTCCTCCTCTGTATCTAAGTCAGTGTTTTTTATTGTTTGCCACTTTTTAACGGAGAACATTGTTAGTGATCAGAATGAAGTGGGTTCTTAAAACAGATATTTGCAAAGTAATCGAAACATTTCATGTTCAGCCTGGAAGAAAGAAGACTTTAATGGGGGTATAAAATAGTGCTTTTCAGCTGGGTACTTGGATGAACCTTTTTATACTTCATGACTCAAGTCTGTGATTCTGTGCAAAACATGAAGGAAGGGCACATAGAAAGAAGTAGGATTAAACGTACATCGCTTCCCAGGGGCTAGCCTACTAAAGAAAGGGATTTTTAAAAGTCTTAAGTTTGGGGCCGGAGGGTTAGTTCAGTGGTTCCGGCGCCTGCCTCGCAAGCACAAGGTCCTAGTTCGATCCCCGGTAACCACATATAATGCTGGGCCTGGAGACACGCCCACCAACAATCAACACCACATACCACAATGCTGGAGGTGGTGGCTCACACCTGTAATACCAGCCAGCACTCGGGAGGCAGAGACAGGAGGATTGCTGAGTTCGCGGCGGCTTACCTGGGCACCATAGTGAACTCAGGGCCAGCCTGAACTACAAAGCGAGAGACCCTGTTGCAAAAAAAAAAAAAAAAAGTCTTAAGTTTGTTTTGTCTTACTTTGTCATGCTCAGTAAGTGTTCTGATATTAGTATGCTTGTACTTAAAATTTCTGAAGATAATAAGGAAATATGTGAATTTACTCAGCATAACCTTAGAACCCTCGAATAGACAAACATCAGACAATGACTGGGAAATGGATGAACTGGCTAGAAAGTCCCACATTGCACTGAGTTGTATACTGCTGTGTTCATTTGCTCATTTTTAGAAGCTGGGTGTCCATTATGTACTAACAGTATAGCTCTCAATTGTACAAGTGGAAAATGGACAATTCAAAGTCACTGTGTCATGGGGCATGATGCCATTTGCATTACTATGTGTGGTATTGTATTGTAAAGTGAGTTAAGTACAAGTGTGGACCAATAGTTTTTAAGGGGTTATTTTTTCAGACACATGGCACTGTAACTTAGAATACTAATGAAAAGTTAACATTTTTTTATAACTGTAAGTCTACATTTATAACTTACAAAGTCATTATATTGGGAATAGCCACTTAAATTGTCTTTTCGTTTTCACAAAATTCTGTTGCTCACTGCTTATTCTCAGCATGACCAGTGCTTGCTGCATAGCAGAGTCCAGATGTGTCTTAGTAAGTAACTAAATGAATGACTGAAGCCATTTCAGTGAACCCAAGAATTTGAAAATTGAAAGAAATGGGTAATGACTCTAGTCTGTGAGCCTCTGCTTTAAATTTACATCTCTGTTTTGTCTTGATTGTACAGTGTCTTGTGCATTCTGAGATTTAGCTTAGCGTGAGGATACTTGTTGCGCAAGTTGAACCTTAACATTGAAAAAGAAGCCAAGAGGGGCTGAGGATTTAGCTCAGTGATGCCACGCCTGCCTCACAAGTGCAAGGTCCTGAGTTGATCCTTGGTACCGGGGTAAAAATAATTAATAATAAAAGAAGTAGAAACTGTTTCCAGGATAAATTAGTATTTCACATTTGCCTGTGTTCCTCATGGCAAGTGTCAAACAGGAAGCACCACTGATATTTCTAAAATAATAACAATATATTATGAATCTACTTTTTAAAAACAGCATCATTGAAGTACAATTAAAGTTTAATAAGCTACATGTATTTGAAATATACAACTTAATAAATTTTAACATGGTGTCTGTGAAACCATTAATATATTCAAGTTAGTAAACACATCCATCATCTCCAAAGCTGCTTCCTGATCCTTGGTAATCTTTTCCTCATGCCACTTCACACACTCTTGTCTGGCCACCTTGGAGGGAACATCAGTCTGCTTTCTCTTCCTGCGGATCTTACATATCAAGTTACTGAACTGCTCCATGCTTCAGTTTTCTTATCAGCAAAATTAGAATAATTATGCTCACCTTAAATGATTATTAGGAGAATTAGTTAATATATGTGAAATTCTCAAAACAGTACTTGACACAGTTTCACTGTGTTCTGTGAACATTAGTTTTTATCATTATCAAAATGCACATGTAAGCAAAACAGCATTTTTCACCTGTCAGATTGACAAGGATTTAAAAGTTCAATAATAATAGCAAAGACTTGTAGAATTACTCCATACTATAAGTAGGGGAATAAATTTGTACCATTTCTTTGGAGGGCAAGTTAACTTATTAAAATGATAAATCCTCATACATTGATTTATTCATCTTAAGAAATTTATCTTTGCTAATCATGGCATTAATTTCATTACCCAAAGCCCGAAATAATTCTTCATGTAGGTCTGGATAAGTAAATGATACTATACCCTCACAATGGAATATCCCACAGCTGTAGAAGAAAAAATAAAAGCACTGGCATGTGAGCTTGTTTCTTTCTGAGTGAAAAAACAGTTGTAGAAGTGTTATGGTGTGCTGAGATTACTGTAGAAAAGTAAGTTTTGTATTTTTAGTATAAATATACATACACACAGTGACAAGCATTTATTCTTAAGCATGTGTAGATTTTTCTGGAAGGGTACACAGGAAAAGGAATACTAATTGCTAATGAAGAGGGACTGAGGAAAGGAATTTAAGTCTGATCTCAAATGATGGTTTAATGTGTACACTTGTATATATCTTCTCTGTATGTATAGAATGTATTACTAAAAATTTTAAACTTTGAGTAATTAAAGTCTCAGGAAGTTACAGATTTAATCCAGAGAGGTCCCATATATTCTTGATCTGCTTTCTCCCAGTGTTAACATTTTGGGTAATGAGTATAGCATCAAAACCATGAAAGGGCATTGGTACAATCCTCAGACCTCATTCAGATTTAACTATTATGTGTACTCTATGTATGTTTATAATTCTTTGCAGTTTTATCAAAACACATAGATTGGTGTATCCATGATTAAGATACTACAGAATTGGGGCCAGAGATTTAGCTCAGTGTTTCCAGTGCCTACCTAGCAAGCACAAGTTCCCTGGTTCGATCACTGGTAACCACATACAACAATATTGTGCATGGTGGCTCATACCCACCAGCCATTAGTACCACCTACCACCAATGCTGGGCTTGATGGCTCAAGCCTGTAATCCCAGCACTCAGGAGGCAGAGGCAGGAGGATTGCTGAGTTCGAGGCTTGCCTGAGCTACATAGTGAGCTCAGGGCTAGCCTGAACTACAAAGGGAATAAATAAATAATAAATAATGAGCAAAATGATATTCGGAAGTTGGAGGAATATATTCAGATGGGAAGGGGAACAAGGGAGGGAAGGGAAGAAGAAAAGGAAGGGAAAGGGATTGAGTAAAAGACTGGAAGGGAAAAAATGGAAACAACTTTTGTAAAAGGGGAGGGGAAGATAAAGGATGAGAAGGGGAATGGGGAAAAAGAACTAAGACATATACGGGTACAAATCCCCTATAACAAATATAATCATTATGTATAGCAAATGTGTACTAATGAAAACAAATGCATTTTAAAGAAAGGTACTACAAAACAGTTCTGTCACCACAAACATGTCTGCGGTCCCTTTATATACAGAGCCAACCATCTAACCCCTGGCTCAGAAAGCACACTGTCTTAGGGGACATAGTAAAGATACATAAACAGTCTCTACAAAAAACATTTTACATTGTGTCCATTTTATATTCCTATAGCAGATATATGAGACTGAGTAGTTTGTAATGAATAAATTATAAATAAATAATGAATAAATATTTATTTCTTTCAGCTCTGGAGGCTGAGAAGGCCAAAATTGAAGGACCTGCCTGTGGCAAGGTCCTTTCTGATGCATCAGACCACAGTGGAAGGGTCTGAGAGCACACGGGTAGGTCCCATCCTTTTATTAGGGACCTACTCCAATAGTCAAGGCATTAATCAGTTAATAACCACTTGAAGATATAGTAGACCTTTAACTTATGAGTTCAATTTGTTTACAAAGGCCAGTTGTAACTCAAGTTGATCAGTGAAGGCACAGCCTTCAAAGTCTCCTGTACAGGCAGATCTCAGTGTCCTTAGACAGGCACTGGCCCAGGATTTTTGAGTTAACTCCACACAGAAAAGGAAATTATAATAGTACTCCTTCCAGAATTCTTTAAGGGTTAAATCTGTATCTGAGACTGTCTGGAAGCAAAGAGGCCAGTGTTTGAGTTATAACTCAAGACTTGGTTCATAAGTTAAAACTAAACTTCCTGTTATACCCCATGTTGTTCATATGTCGGATTGGTCATAACTTGAGGGTCCACTATAAATTACCATTTAAAGTTCTTACCTCCTCCCAGCACTCGGGAGGCAGAGACAGGAGGATTGCTGAGTTCGCCGCGGCTTGCCTGGGCACCATAGTGAGCTCAGGGCCAGCCTGAACTACAACGCAAGACCCTGTCTCAAAAAGAAAAAAAAAAAAAAGATCTTACCTCCTGCCACTGTTGTGTTGGTGATTAAGTTTCTAACATTTACAGACTTTAGATCCAAACCATGGCACAAGGCAGGTGCCAGAATGTCAGAATGGATTTACTAATTTGAGAATTTCAGGTGGTCATATATTAGAAAGGAAGTATCAGGAAAGTCTCTCTGTAGTTATTACCTCTAGTTATTAGTGTAGTTATTAGCTCTAGTTCTGATCCTGCAGTAACAATCACTAACTTAATGTATAAAATAAAATTGACAGATTTATCAGTGGTCCCTTCTGATACAATCTTGAGACTGAATAATTTCATATCATCTTTGAAGAGGGTCTGTGACCTCATTTATTTATCAAGCACTTATATGATTGTTTTCTGCCAGTCACTGCTTTAGGCTTTGGAAACATGTAAGTGAACGCTAGAGACAAAAATCTCTAGTCTCATAAACTTAAATTTTAGTCGGGATGTAAAAAAGGATAAGTAAATATATAGCCTGTTTGATGATAAGTAATAAAAGAGGAAAAATAAAACAGTCAGTAGAGGAAGAGTTGCACCTCTTTAGAGGCTAGCCAAGCAAAATTCACTGAGAGAGCAGACTTCAATAGCAGGAAGTCAATAAGCAAGAGAGACAGGCAGACAAATGCAAAGGATCAGAGGCCCAGGGAACAGCAAACGCCGAGACCCCAGGGCTGAGCTGGCCTGAAGCAGTTACCTTTGAACGGCCTATCATTGGAGTGGATTAAAGGACAGAATCATGGAGGGCGAAGTCAAGAAGATAACGATGGAGATAGGGAGGCAGTGAGATTGACCAGACTGTCACACAGACCATGTTAAGGACCTCAGTGTTTTGGGCTAAGTGTTATGTGATGCAGAAAGACATTGAAAAAGTTATGTGACTGGACTTACTTTACAGATTAATTCTGGCAATTGTAGAGAACAAATGGAAAGAAGAAGGGCAGAAGCAGAAAAGCACTCAGGAGGCTGTTGCTATAATCCAAGCAGAAGTAGAAACTAATTGGTCTTTGGAAGGCCCAGGGGATTTGTTGGCAGAGAGTGAGAGGAGAGAAAGAATAAAGGTGCTGCAGAATTTTTGCCCTTAGTACCAAGAGGGGTAGAGTTACCCATTTGCTGTAGTGGATAGAAGTGAGGGAAAAAATTGTAGAAGAGAGAAGTTTTGATGAAGTGACTTTGAGAATAAATATGAAGTATGTAATTGAAAAGACTTCTAAATGTCTGAATTTGGAGTTTAAAAAAAAGGAATGGGCTAGAGATTTGAGTTTGGGGATTATGGATAGATGGTATTTGAGGATTTGAAAGATTTCAGATGTCTTAGAGGCAAAAGAAGGTGTCTCAGGAGGAAGCAGTGAATCTGTTACATACTGCTAATAGTTAAGAGGACTAGTAAGTGATTACTGCACTTGGCAAGCCGCCATTGATTAGTGATTGTGACAAGAGCAGGTTGATGGAATGCTGGGGGGAAAGTCCAATTGGAATAGTTTCAAGGGAAAGGGAAGTTGGAGATAGGGAAAAAGAGTCATTCTGCGGAATTTTGCTAAAGAAGGAAGAAGAGAAACGGGCTAACAGCATGCAAGAGATGTTCAAGAGAGATTTTGGTTTTTGTCTTTTAGATGGGAAAATTGTCAATCATAGGAGACTGAGAAAAGGGGAAATTTGGTGGAGAGTGGGTAAGAGGGTCTTGGGGCTGATGGAGGTTGAGGGCGCAAGTAGAAGATTGGGCTTTGTGTGGAGCTGACGTAGTTCCTACTGACATTGCAGAATAGGTCTAACTATTCAGCCATGGCTGCAGTTAGTGGGTGTGTTTCTGAGAGCTGTGTTGTTCTCTTTTCCCAGTAAGATAGGCAATGAGGTCAGCAGGTGGAAATAAGAACAGGAGGGAGGTGATAGAAGATTGAAGCGGGAAAAGTATGGAATAGTCATGTATGAGGGTGATGGAGTGAGTGAACAAGAAAAATACAGCATATTACTAAGCGTCAGTGAGGTCATTCATCGGTCTTGGGTTTGAGGAGAAACCAGGTATCAGACCGCAGGTGTTTCTTTGCCCTTCAGCCATGCTGTGGGGGTGCTAACATGGAGTAGGCAGAACGTTAGATTGGTGCCAGTTTAACCAAACAAAATTGCCAAAGTCTGAAAGAAGAAAAGTAGTGAAGAGTTTGTACAAGAGGTAGGAGTGACCAGATGAGCAAGGATTTAATTTGGGTGGGAAAGGGATTAAGGGAAAGTGAAGAGAAGCAAAAAATGGTGAGATTCATAGGTTGTAGATCTGTTGAGTCGAAGGAGTGTTGCAGTTAGAAGTAGGTGTTAGTCAAGTTGATGCTTGAGAATACCTTTTAGAGGAGTCGCATTTATTAACATTAAAGTCTGAGGTTTGACTGTGAGAATGAGTGTCCAAAACAGGGTTGAGGTGGGAGCACTGGAAGGGGTGGGGGTGGTGTCCAGGAACTGATGAGCAAGGATTTGGGCAGATGGAATGCTGAGACTCCCAAGCTTCATGACAGCAATAATGTTGGAGATGGTATCATAGCACACAATTAAAATCTTCAAGAGATGAAGTGGAGACTTTGATAACTGTGGTAGAAAGGGTGAGTGGTTGTGGTGTGATGACGATGGATTCCATCATGGGTGTTTTTAGGAAAAATGGAGGAAGAGGGGTCTGGGGTAGCCAGGAAGACCAAAGAGGAAATCTTCCCTGCATCCAGGCCCTGTAGTATAAGGGTTGGGGGAGAAAATGCCTAGCGCGTGAGGGAGCTTCAGAGAAAGTGATGGAGAGGGAGGACTAAGCGAGCATAGAATGTGATGGTTGGTGTTGGAGAATAGCAGAAAATGTGGTGCAGTTTGGAATTTAGCATTCATCCCTCTCGTGTCTTAGTAGCTTTATTCCTTTTCCTATCACTTAGCATTGATAAGCATTCTCTGCATTTGAACACCCAGAAATTTTTCCTAAAAACAAATGTCAGCCCCAGCATTGAGACTCAGGGCTGATCCTGGATCACTGTTGCCTTGGGCCTGCAGCACAGGATAGTGACATGTCTGCTTCTGCATGAGACACACCTCACCTCTCTTCAGTTTTCTCAGGAATGTCCACATCAGAAAACTAAATAAGCATGGAATTGGTCCATCTCTTTTCTAAAGTTTGTCCTATAATTTATTTCACATCCAGGCCTAGTACTGTGTTAATGTGGTACTGATTTCTGGTGGGTATAAGACGTGCCCAATATTGTTGTATGTGGTTATCCGGGATTGAACCAGGGAATTTGCGCTTGCTAGGCAGGCTCTGGAACCACTGAAGGAAATCCCTGGCCCTATAGGCACCTTTTGTATCCACCAGGTAGATATCTCAACATCTGTTTCAGTTAGGCTTGCTTCAGCTGTAAGTATCAAAAAGCCCAATTCAAACAGCCTCATACAATAAGGAAGTTTATGCTGAACATTACTGGAAGTTGAGAAGAAAAGTAAGCTTCCTGATTAGTCAGTCAGTACCTTAATGAAGACACCAAAGACTCTGATTCGTTCATTGTTCCCTCTGTTTTGCATAGTGCTGGCTTTATTCCACAGCAGGATTCTCTCTGTAATTGGGTAATAGTTGCCAAGGAAGGAACCATATGTTCCATTAGGATGAAAAAGTCTGGCCTCCTCCTAACAGAAAGGACAAGCTTAACCAGAAGCAAGTCTCTTCTCTTGTCTCGCTGGCTGATCCCTCCTCCTTTCCAAATCGAGATCTGGCAGTGAGGCTAGGCCTGCCCTAGAGTGAAGTCAGTTCTCCACTTTGCTGGAGAAGACGAGTACAGCAGGTACAGCACTGCTACACAGTACAGCCTTGGCTGTACTCAGATGCTGGGTGGGGTTTTCTTTTGTGTGAGAGGCTCTTATTGAGTTGCCTGGGCTGGCCAGATCTTGCCTCAACCTCCTGAGGTGCTGGTATAACAGGCCCACGTCATCACCCTGGCTTGCTCTGGAGTGTTTTAATTCGTATTTTATGAGTCACAATATACTTGCTCATATTTTGTTTGTTTAATCACCATGTTCAGAGCTTTCTGTTATGTAAAGCAATACAGCCAGCAATCATTAAGCCTTTCTTTCTGAAAAAAAAAAAAAAATGCTGGACTAGTGAGAAGTTTGGGGGTAGTGTGCAAACCTGAAGTTGTATTTTCTGTAACCAATAATTCTTTATTCTTTTTACCTGCAGGTAATTGACTCACCTACCATTTATACAGAGGCTATAGTGGTTGGTTTTTTCTCCTTTCTCTCTGCCGAAAGTTGCTTGAAGTACTGTGGTAAAGTAGAAAGTGAACTGTATTATGATGAAGGTTCTAATTAATTCTAGCTCTGCTGCTTTTCTAGGGCGTGTGGTACCAAAGGCAAGTCGTTTTGTCTCTCTGATCTGCTTTAGCTCTAAGCTGGAGGGAACCACCTACCTGCCTCCAAGTTATTTTTAATTGAAGTTAAATAAGCATGTGAAAAAAACCTGCAGAGTATTGATAGCACACAATTTTAATTGCCTTAATTATTACTCTAATTGATCTAGAAAGATTGGCAGTTAAAGGGGGGAAACGAATATATACTCTAAAAAAGTAAAGGGTTAATTTAGATTCTGGGCATCTAGGATATATTAATAAAACAGTGTGAACTGCTTGTTTTTGGAGTTAGATGCTTAAGGAATGAAAGAAATTTGCTATTTGAATGCTTAATTGTAGTTAGTGTATTGTAGTGTATTGTAGTAGCCACTTAATTGTTTTACAGAATTTTTTTTTTTTTTACTTCAAAGTTTTACCTTGATTTGCTTTGGTTTTAATTATGGTTAAAGCTGTTTTTTGGTTTTTTTTAAGGAATCAGCCATGAACTAGATTGTAAGCCATTGTGCTTTTTGTAGCTAACAGGGTGTGATAAATAACATTTATTTGTTCAGTTACTATTTTTATTTCACTCTATTTTATTTTTATTTATTTTTGTTTTGTTTTGTTTTGTTCTGTTTTGTGGCACTGGAGATTGAGCTGAGTATTTTTTTGGTATGGTAGAGTGCCAGCACGACCCTGGATTCAATTTTCAGGATCAAAAAAAAATTTTTTAAGCTAAAAGTAAAAATCCCAATTAATATATATAGTCATATCTTAGGTTCATGTTATGTGCATATGTTACTAAATTAAGTACTACTGTTAGTAAAAAGAGGCATATATATTTCTTGAATTTATATCATTTAGGGGGGTCAGGGCACCCCCTAGCCCTTGTACTGGGGATTGAATCCAAAGCTTTCACATTGAGCCACATCCCAGGCCCTTTTTTATTTTGAGACATGGTCTACTACATTGCCCAGGTTGGGCCCAAACATAGTAATCCTCCTGCCTCAGCCTCCCAGGGTGCTGGTATTACAGGCATTTGCCTATATGCCTGTCCCTTATTTCTTTTTAATGTCTGTCATCTCATCTCTCTTCTGTAATATTGGCAGGATATGTTGTACTCACCCTCCTGTTGAGATATGGTACCCTAAGACACAGCCAAAAGGAAGAAAGGTTTATCTTGACTCAAAGTTTCAGAGTTCCAAGGCAGAAAGGGCATGGTGGAGGAAAACTGCTCACATCATGGTGGCTAGGAACCTGAGGGGGAAGGGAACATAAGGGGAGAGGTGAAACCTTCCAGGTCACACCTCCAGGGACCTACCTACCAACTTTCAGTCATCTGTAGTCCAGTCACTTTCCCAAAGCCCCACCTCCTAACTCAGGAGACTTTGGGAGACATTCTCAATCTAAATCATATAGTATATCTTTACTTTCCTGCTTAGTCTGACTACTTAAATATCAGTGTTTCCTTCAGAGAACCAGCTTCTGTTTTCATTGACTTAAAAAGATTTAAATAGACTTTATTGGAACAGTTTTAGATTCACAGCAGAACTGAGTGGAGAAACACAGAGTGCCCCTGGCTGTGGGTTTGCCCTGCCTGAAGCCTCCCTGACTGTCCAATCCCCGGGTTTTGGAAAATGTCTGTGGACAGGTATCCACTATTACAGTATCATACAGAATAGTTTTACAGCCCTAAAACCCCTCCGTCCTCTTGACTTCTCACACTACTGATCTTTTCACTGTTTCACGGATTGCGCCAGCACCGCTCAGTTTGAATCATACAGACTGTGGCCTTTTCAGGTTCTTCCCGTTGAGAACACTTGTTTAAGGCTCCTCTGTGTATTCTCGTGGCACAGTAGCTCACTTCTTTAATGCTGAGCCATCTCCATTACCTGGATGTACCACAGTTTATCCAGTCTGACTGCTTCCAAGTTTTGGCAATTATAAATAAAGTTGCTATAAACAGTGAAACATAAATTTTGGACTCATTTAGCTAATACTGCAGAACATGATTGGTGGGTCATGGCATGAAAGTGTTATTTAGTTTTGCAAGGAGCTGCCAGCTCCTCCTAAGCAGCCTTTCCATCTTGCATTTTGCCTGTCTCAAATAACCAGGTCTTGATTTCATTGACTTTTCTCTGGGTTTTGTTTGTTTAATTTCTGTTTTTCTAGCTTGTCTTACTTTTCCTACAGAACAAGAGATTACACTTGACCACTTAGGTTTAACTTACTCTTATTCATTTTCTTAAGGTGAAAGCTTAGGGCATTATTTTGAGATCTTCATTCTTTTTTAAGATTTAGATGTGTATCCTTTACAAGTATTTGGAGATTTTAAAAATGTTTTTCAGATTTTAATGATGTCCTTTCACTGTAATCAGTGAATGTTTTGGATAATTTGAATTAGTTAAAATTTATTTAGAATGGTTTTGTAGCTCAGAATGAAGTCTACCTTAGGAAATGAAAGTATGTATAACATGTTTCTGTTGTTATGTGGTGTGTTCTATAAATATTAATTAAATCAAGTTGGTTGCTAGTATTTGGGTCTACTAAATCTTTGTTTGTTTTGAGACAGGTTCTTACTGTGAAGCCTAAAGTGACCTGTAATTTAGGGGAATTCACCTACCTCCATCTCCCAAGTGCTGGGAATGTCGGTAGGCATATGCCACTAGGCCTGGAAATATCATCTCTTTTTTAGTATGTGTTGTTATGTATTATGAGATACACAATAATTAAATTCTTCTTGGGAAATTAATAGAGGTGCATGTGGAATCTCAAGTCTAAGTCTTTACTAATTTTCTTTCTACTTGATCTATTAATTATGGAAAAAGAATCATTGCATTCTCTGACAATTTCTGTCCTCCTTACAGTTCTACCTGTTTTGCTTCCTGTGTATCGTTACTAGTGTAGGATGTTGTATGCATGCTCTTGATGAATTGATTCTTACCATTATGAAATGAATGTCCTTGATGATATTATATGCCATACCTTGTATGGTATTAATAGAGCTACTAAAGTTCTGTTTTGATTTGTGTTAGCCTAGAATCTTTATAATCCTTAAACATTTTTATATTATTAATTTAAAATGGTTCCTTGTACAGTTGATAATTGGGTCTTACTCTGTATACACATACACAAACACACACACATGCACACACTGACAGTCCATTTTAATTGGGAGGCTAGACCATTTGCATTTTGTGATCACAGATCTGATTGGAATTGTCTCCACCGTCTAGCTGTCTCTGTTGATCCTGTCTGTTCTTTGTTTTTTAAGCTCTTTTCTTACATTGTTTAGATTCAGTACTTTTTGTATTCTATTTTATCACCACTGTTGTCTTATAAGCTATGCCTGCTTTCCTTTTTGGTGGCCGCTCTAGAGCAATACTCATCTTTCGGTTATCTCAGTGTTCTTATGAATAATATAACACTTCATACAAAATGTGAGATTAATCACCCTTTAATTTCTCTCATCCCACCCTTGTGTAAATATTGCCAGACATTTTATTTCTACATATTTTCTAAAGCCCATTATAGACTGTTGTGGTTTGCTTTAAAGTTATCTTTTAAAGGCTTTTTTAAAAGGTATCTTTTATATTTATACATACATTTATTCATTTCTTCTCTCTTCATTACATTTCTATCCTGTATCACTTTTTTTTCTATGTCAAATGTGTTCCTCAATGTTTTTAAATCTGCAAGTCTACTGGTGACAAATTTTTTCATTTTTATTTTCCTGAAAAGATATTTCATCAATATTTGGAAAGAGCTTTTACTGAGTACTAAATTTTAGTGTCTTCACAAGTCTCCAATACCACCTCCAGATTTGGTGATTTTCTGAAAGGAAAGACTTAAAAGACTCAACAGCTAGCTGAACTCAGGCCTAGGACCAGATTAGCAAAGGGGAAATATTGATGGATGAGGTCTGAAAAGGGCATGGTTCATATCTGGATGTCTCTCTAAGGCTTCATGTGATCCCAGGCAGGATCTTCAGAAAGTGGTTGAGTTGGAGGTGGGTGATGGCTGACTTGCTGATGGGAAATAGGCATGGTGAATAGAGACAGGTCACTGTGAGTGTGACCTGGAAGGGTTTATCTCCTTTTCTGCCTCCTCCCTGCCCTCAGCTTCCTGGATGTCATGAGGTGAATAGCTTCTCCTCTATTCTGCCACTCTGCCATGCCAGCTGTATTGAACCAATTGACTATGGACTGACCCCTCAATAAACTGTGAGCCAAATGTTGGTGTCGAGTATGGTTTCTCAGCAATGAGAAAATAAGACAAAACCAAGCCACTTTCTAAGGATCTTCTCACAGTGGAGTCATTTAGTTGTTTTTGACTTGATGTCCATCATTGTGAATTTTATGTTTTTGCTGGATTTTATTGTTTTACTTTAAAGAATGTTAGAATTTCTTTTCTGGTGAGGGACTACCTTACTGTAGATAGGTTTGTTCCATGAAAGAGTATAAGCAGTTTCAGGGCACATCTAGAGTAGTTATTCCTCTGACTGATTTAACCACGGTCCTTCTGAAGTCACTATGGCTACCCTGCTATTTCTCCATTTTGGATAGTAGGAACAGTTCCTAGCTCTTTGTGAAATCAGTTGTTTATCTTATTGCTTCCTGGTAGTTCTTTTTCCCTGAGGTTATTTTTTATTTTGCCCCACCTCTTGGGTTTTTATACTCCACATGTGTGAATTGTGTTCAGCAAAGATCCAGTAGGACTCCATACTTTTTTTTTTTCTTTTTGAGACAGGGTCTCACTTTGTAGTTCAGGCTGGCCCTGAGCTCACTATGGTGCCCAGGCAAGCCTGGAACTCAGCAATCCTCCTGCCTCTGCCTCCCGAGTGCTGGGATTACAGGTGTGAGCCACCATGCCCAGCACTGTGGTATTGATGGCTGGTGGGCGTGAGTCACCACGCCCAGCATTCTACATGCTTACTGGGATCAAATTGAGGGCCTTGCATTTGCAAGGCAGGCGCTGGAACCACTGAGCTAAATCTCCAGCCCAGGACTCCATACTTTTTAAAATCCTTTCCTTTGCACAGATCATGCTACTCAAATATTCAACCCCGTTTCCCAGAGGGTCTACCATTTTGCCTCCTCCAAATTCTGGAAAAAAAAAAAAAAAAAAAAAAAAAAAAAAACCTACCAGTTATGTTGGCAGCCTCTCTTACTTACTGCCCTTGTCTGGGATTATCGATTTGCTGAACAATAGCCTTGTTTCCTACCTTTTGTCCAATTTCTAGTTGTTCAGGCAGAAGAGTATTTCCAGATCCTATTTGTCCTTTGCAAAACTCCCTCTACACACTTCAAACATTTCCATTTACACTATAAACTTTTCCTTTTCTAAAGTAACATTTATCTCATACTATACAAGACTGTCAAGCTTCTCTTATTTTTTTTTCTCTAATTATGTTCTGGAAGTAGCCATGATAAGTGCCATAAGGATCTCAGACTTGATATTCTGCCCAAATACTTTCCACAGCCACAAGATCTGCTCTGCCTGTGATGTATATCTATATATCATTGTGGATCTGGGCTTCTACAGGGTCATCTGGGATGTAACCTTTGAGGAGATGCTGTATTATACTCGTGTCAGTATTATACTCGTATTACCTGGACAGGCAGCACCTGCTTGAATCTTCGCCCCAGGTGCTGGGCTTGCCTTGCTGTAGTCCAGGCATTGCAGTGGATATTTTGGACAAAGGTCACTTTCATTACCTATGGCGTTGGTCCCAAACCATCATTAACTGATCACATGTTTCCTTTAGAGTGAGTCTGAGACTCTTTCACCTTCACAGTTAAAATTATTTTATCTTCTCTCAAGCTATATATTTTCTTGAAGTTGTCAAAATAAAGTCTGGTATAACACGTCAGTCCCTCACTGTTGGCTGAAGAATGAAAGAAAGAAAAGTATCTGAGGATCAAATACTGTTCCACAGAGCCAAAGCAGTATGTACTGAGGTCTTATCTATTTTTAGTTTCATCTGTCCTGGTCTTAGAAATGAATGCCTTTCTCCACCTAAGCAAGATTCTGTTAATTCCATGCGGGCCATTGCGCAGGAGGCTTGTGGCCATATTTACAGTTTGGGAGTCCTAAGTTAGCTAGACTAGCTTTCAGAAATGAATCTAGATTTCTACCAGGAAGAACTTAAATCTTTTAATAGGCTAGTGAACAGTGCTAGGAAGGACAAGGCTTTTAATCTCACATGAAATGTATTTTTTGAAGTCTTTTGACTCTGTAGATCACTTATAGTATTCATGCAGTTGGAATGATAAAGGAGTCTTTGTTCTCATTCTGAGGAGACCAGAAAAAAGTCCAGATAAATTAAGTCATGGAGCCATATATTTCTTTAAACCTGAGCTTAATCTTACAGGAGAAGGGGGAAAAAATTATTGGTTCCAGTCAAGGTTACCAGGATCATTCAGATAGAGTTCTAGATGTTGAAGTGTACTAGGAATAAGAAGTGATCTTACCTAAGTTGGTCTCTGTTCAATCTCCCTCTGACACTTGCCGTGATACTTCGTATCTGTTTGATAGTTCAGAGGTTCTAAATCATTCGTCTTGTGATCAGAAAGTGTCCATTAATCTCATGTTTCTACTAGTTTGGACAGTTTCTGTATTTTATTGACTTCTTGGGCTTCTCTTTTTTCTTTTAAAAAATAGTATTAGCATATTTGCACCAACTACAAAGCATTCTTAAAACTAATGGGAATGTAAAAATTTCTAGTCATAAGGGAAGATGCTGATAGAGTCAGGTCTTTATGGACATATTAGTGGTGCTTTCTTTAATCCCTGAGGGAAGTAAAATACTATAATAGAGAATAGTGGACTTGGGTTTGTGAAAGCCTCAAGGGGTGGCAGGGGATGGCACGAAGTTCAGGTTGATCTCCAGGGAGGTTCATGACCTTTGACAGGGCAGCTAATCTCTAAGACTTTTTTTTCCATGTGTAAATATTTGTTTCTTTTATAGTTTAGAAAATGAAATATAGTCACTATTGGAAAACGGATAGAAACACATGATATTGTAGGCGGAAGATAGAAATTACCTATGAAAGAAATTATGGACTCTCCTTGGTTTTTATTAATACAATTTGAAAATTTTACTACCCTCTCTTTTATTCCTGGGCTTTAAAAATCTTTAACTGATAAATCTGTCACATGTTGCATGTAGACTTTCTACCTCAGATTATCTATAGAAAATTATTTTTTAGCCGGGTGTGGTGGCTTATGCATGTAATCCCAGCATTTGGAAGGCAGAGGCAGGAGGATTGCTGCCAGTTCAAGGCTTGCCTGGGGTACATAGTGAGTTCAGGGTCAGCCTGAACTACAAAGCAAGACTCCATCTCAAAAAACTAAAAAAAAAGAACAAAAAGAAAAGAAAATTATTTTTTTATATTCTGGTTGTGTAAATTACGTTGTGTATGAAGATTCTGGACTACCCTTCCTCTCTTAATTAGCACGCATTCAGGTGAGTCCTAACTAGAGTTACTCTGCCCCTGGTGTGGATAAAATTAGAGAATTAGGTCTGTCAACATCAGTCTAGTGGTTGTAAATTGGGTGTGGTGGCACATGCCTGTAATCCTGGCAATCTGGGAGGCAGAATCACAGGTTTGATTTAGTGACTTAGTGACCCTGACTCAAAATAAGACAAAGGAGGGGATGGCAGGGGATATATATATATATATATATATATATATATATATATATATATATATATCTCAGTGCAAAGCCCTCTTTTCAGTCCTCAGTAGTACAGTTGAAACAGAAGAAAGAAAAGAAGGAAATCTCTGCAGTTGAAATAGAGCTGAATGTATACCTGTTGTATACCTTAGAAAAATAAGCTTTTATTATGCAGGAATAGGCATCAGAGCATGGATTTCAAGTTGTGTTTTTATTTTTATTGTTATTTTTGGCATAGTTTTGGCATAATTGTTAAAGCAATTCAATATTTAGAAGAGAACTAAAGAATCCCATCCTAGATTACAACATGTTAGAAATTAGAAATACCTTATGTTTTTCTAGGTGAGGGAATAGCAACCCACAGAGGTAGCCAGGTTTCCTGATGGCACAGCCAGTGCCAAATCCCAAGGCTCCTGATTCTTCAGTGTCCTGTATTATGTATGTCAGGCCAGAGTGATAAGCCACACGGGAACTGCTTAGGGGCCTTGAACACATGGCTTCCGCCTGTCTGACCCTGATATTCTGATGGCGATGGTATGGGCTTTGGACGCTGGGGTTTTTAAATGCTCATGGGTGAGGCTGATGTACAGCATAGTTTGGGAACCTTGCTCCGAAGGAAATCACACTTCGGGATTGGACCCACAGTCAAGTCAATGGCCTAGACCTGCATCATCCTGGTTCCTTAATCACATATCTGGCTAGGTGTTATCAGAGTAATAAGAAAAGTCTTTACAGTGAGAAATGACCAGATTTTTGTTGAATGGAGGCTTTCTTAATAAAACTGAAGTCTTTCACTAGTTTTGAAAATTAGCCTGTGGCAAATTTCTCCTTCCTCATGAAATAGGAGAACAGTTCTTTGACACCGATCAGGCAAGGAAAAAGTCTTCTGCCATCTGTGTTGTGGCTTTCTCTGCTGTTGTTTCACTAGATAAAATTCTAATTACTGTTAAACAGATTGTTTATAAGGTTTTTTTAATATTTTAGAACAAGTATATAAATACAGAAAGGCAAAGACATAGTTCCAGATTTAAAAACAAAAGGCTCTTTCTTTGAAAAGAAGTAAATCAGAATTCAACATACAGAGTTTT
>PVIC010011129.1:0-41966 GCA_004025085.1 Thryonomys swinderianus
AAAAAAAAAAAAAAAAAAAAAAAAAAAAAAAAAAAAAAAAAAAAAAAAAAAAAAAAAAAAAAAAAAAAAAAAAAAAAAAAAAAAAGCAAAAATAAATAAATAAATAAATAAATAAATGTGTTAATAGAATTGCTCTGCCTACTGGTTGTTGAGAATAGACTGTAAAGGATCATGGTTAGAAGGAAGGAGATTGCCTAGAAAGTTATTATAGTAATCAAGGCAAGAGTGATGGTAGCTCAGACCAGGGTGATTACAAAGGGTAGTATTTTTTTTTTGTTTTTGAGACAGGGTCTCGCTTTGTAGTGCAGGCTGGCCTTGAGCTCACTATGTAGCCCAGGTAAGCCTCGAACTCAGCAATCCTCCTGCCTCTGCCTCCCGAGTGCCGGGATTACAGGCGTGATCCACCATGCCCAGCTCAAAGGTTAGTATTTTGAAGATTATGTTTATGATATCCTAATAAATGGGCTGTGAAGTCTAAGAGAAGTCAGTCAGAATGACTCCTATTTGTGGGCCAGTGGAATTGAGAGACTGGAATTACTATTTACTGAGGTAAGGATACTACTTCCTGTCAGGAACCAGGAGAATATGGGACAGTAATACTAGCTTTATGGATTGGTGGTGAAAAATAGTATAGCATCTGGCCTATAGCAGCCAAATGCTAATTATTTTGTTTGTATGTGACGGTCTCTGACTTCAACCAGATTTTCAGAGGGCAAGGAGCCCTAGATCTTGACCTGCAGAAAGGTTATAAACCTTTCTTTTTTTAAAGGAATGTCTGCCACTTTTATTATCTAACCCCACATGTTGAAAGTTTTTTGAGATAGTGTCTTGCTATATAGACCAGGCTGGCCTTGAATTCATAGTGAACCTCATGCCTTAGCCTCATGAGTACTGGGATTACAGGTGTGCACTATAATGCCCAGTTTATATTGATGATTTATGTCTTTATTGGGTTTACAAGTCCAGTGATAGATGCTTAGTTTTGTTTTCATCCTGGGCACCTCAGGAAGAAAACCTAGGAGTCAGATAACACAATTAAGTTATGTCCTTTAGTACCCTGGTAAGTTCTTTTTTCCCCTCAGATGAGTAGCTGTATATGTTTTTTTTTCTCTTCTTCTAAGTATCTTGTCATGTGCTTGAGAGGAAGAGAACAAATTGTCTCATTATCAAAATAGACAGTGAAACACCCCTAAATCATATATATCATTGTGTTTAACAGAATCTTTTTAGATTAGAATGAAATTATAATATGATCTCTCCATTTTTCCCCCAAGAATTGAAAAAGTATGGGTCCGAGATGGAGCTGCATATTTTTATGGTCCTATCTTCATTCATCCAGAAGAGACGGAGCATGAGCCCACAAAAATGTTCTACAAAAAAGAAGTGTTTCTAAGTAATCTTGAGGAAACCTGCCCCATGACGTGTATTTTGGGTAGGTGTTTATGCTTTTCATTTAGTCACAATCATTCCATAAAATCAATTGAATATTACTGTGCTAGTATGGTTCTAGATGTTAGGTGTACCTCAGTGAACAAGTCAGACTCTGTGCTCTTGTAAAGACTTACACGGGGGCAGAGATTGAGAACTGGTAAGTAAATTAAAAACAAAATGGAGGGCCGGAGGATTAGATCAGTGGTTCCAGTGCCTGCCTCACAAGCACAAGGTCCTGTGTTCGATCCCTGGTAATCACATACAATGCTGGGTGTGGAGACTCATGCCCACCAACAATCAATACTGCATACCACAGTGCCAGGCGTGGTGGCTCACGCCTGTAATCCCAGCACTCGGGAGGCAGAGACAGGAGGATTGCTGAGTTCAAGGCTTGCCTGAGCTACATAGTGAGCTCAGAACCAGCCCGAACTACAAAGCGAGACACTGTCTCAAAAAAAAAAAAAAAAAAAAGGAACATCAGGTGGTGATTAGGGTTATAAATGAAAATAAGGCTAAGTAAAAACCTTGAGAGTAGTGTCGATGTGAGGTCCTGTGGTTAGCAAAAGTCCTGTTGATATGTGGCATGTGAGTAGAGCCCTGAAGTATGTCAGAAAACAATTTGACTCTCTGAAGTTATAGTCTCTTATAGGCACTCCAGAAGCCGTTAAGTATATCTGGTTATGTTCAAGACATAATAAAAAGTTGGGTAGGTGAAGCAGGCAGTAGTTGTGGTAGGGATTGAAGTGGCCAGGCACCCAGTCCTGAGAGGCCTTGTAGACAGTATAGCAGTTGGGTGTGGAATGAATAAGAAATCTGAAAGGAGTTTGAGTAGAGTGGTGCTATAAGCTGACATACAAAGGGAGAAATCACCGTTGGTGCTATATAGAAAATGTTACAAGAATAAAGTAAAAAATGGGGAGAACTCTAAAGACTCAGTCTCTGTTGGAATCTTAACCCTGATGTTAATGTCCCTATTCCAGAGTCATGTTTTACTTTCTTTTCTATCATCCTGCTGAGTATTCACAGTGACATTCTGTTTTGTGGATCTAGTTGTATATTTCATGTATATCAGCAGTGTTTTCAGCTATTATGTTTCTTCTGGCCCAGGGTTATCTTTAGAGCTTCTTACCCCACCTGCTTTTTATATCTTTTGGAATGGTTTCCTGAATAATTGCTGGTCACAAGCTACAGTGATGGCTCATGGTTCGGGGGATTATTTTTTGTTTTTGCTTTTCTTTTGTTGTAGTGCTCATGCTTATGAAAAAGTCCCCATGCTTACAACCAAAAGAATATTTATGAATTAAAAAGTATCTTTAAAAACAAAAGAAGTAGTGCCGGGCATAGTGGCTCACGCCTGTAATCCCAGCACTCGGGAGGCAGAGGCAGGAGGATTGCTGAGTTCCAGGCTTGCCTGGGCTACACAGTGAGCTCAGGGCCAGCCTGAACTACAAAGCGAGACCCTGTCTCAAAAAAAAAAAAAAAAAAAAAAAAAAAAAAAAAAAAGAAGTATCTTAGACTTGGACTTTGATTACCATAGTAAATTAGTTTTGGTACATTCAAGCTTCCTCAGCATTAAATATATATAAATATACATAAATTATATTTATATATAAATATTATAAATATTTATATAAATATAAATATACAGCATTAAATATATATAAATATAAATATATTCAACATATTTTTCCTTTTTCACTCAAAGGGAAAGGAGCAAACACTAGTCAAGTCATGAAGTCCTTAACTTCCCAGCTATTTGAGAAGCTAATGCAAGAGAATTGCAAGGTTGAAATCATCCTGTACAGTTGAGTGAGACCCTGTCTCAAAATGAAAAGGACCAGGGGATTTAGCTCAGTGGTTCCATCACCTGCCTCATAAGAATTTGATCCCTGGGCCGGAGGGTTAGCTCAGTGGTTCCGGCGCCTGCCTCGCAAGCGCAAGGTCCTGAGTTCGATCCCCGGAAACCACATAAATGCTGGACGTGGAGACTCACGCCCACCAACAATCAACACCGCATACCACAATGCCGGGTGTGGTGGCTCACGCCTGTAATCCCAGCACTCGGGAGGCAGAGACTGGAGGATTGCTGAGTTCATGGCGGCTTGCCTGGGTACCATAGTGAGGTCAGGGCCAGCCTGAACTACAAAGCAAGACCCTGTCTCAAAAAAAAAAAAAAAGAATTTGATCCCTAGGGCCAGAGATTTAGCTCAGTGGTTCCAGCGCCTGCCTTGCAAGCACAAGGCCCTGAGTTCGATCCCGGTAACCACATACAGTGCTGGGCGAGGTGACTCATGCCCACCAGCCATCAGTACCACATACCACAGTTCTGGGCATGGTGGCTCATGCCTGTCATCCCAGCACTCGGGAGGTAGAGGCAGGAGGATTGCTGAGTTCCAGGCTTGCCTGGGCTACATAAGTGAGCTTAGGGCCAGCCTGAACTACAAAAGTGAGACCCTGTCTCAAAAAAGAAAAAGAAAAAGAAAAGTGAAAGGGGGACATATTTTCTTACTTCTTTGCATGCCAATTTTTGTTGTTGAAAACCAGACATTTTGAATATTATAATGAATAATTCTGGAAAGTAGATTCTTGTTCCTTCTCAAGATTTGTTCTTATTGCTTGCCCTAGGTTATAGTTGTGTCCAGTAACTTACTAGCTTTTTTTTTTTAGATGATATTCTTTTTGTTTTGTTTTGTTTTGAAACAGGGTCTTGCTTTGTAGTTCAGGCTGGCTCTGAGATCACTTATGTAACCCAGGCCAGCCTCGAACTCAGCAATCCTCCTGTCTGCCTCCCAAGTGCTGGGATTACAGGTGTGAGCCACCACGCCTGGCTTTTAGATGATATTCTTATTGTGAGAGACCAATGAAGTTTCCCTTCTGTTCACTAGTGGTATGGCAGGTTATTTTATTTTATTTTATATTTTATTTTATTATTTTATTTTATTTATGTTGTTGTTTTGAAAGGTTGTTTTAAATGCCTAGAACAAAAATTCCCAGTCTTTGTATCTAGGTTCCTAGGTTAGTGCATATCGTAACCATGCATTTTAAACTCTACGTTTATTTCCTACTTAAACAAAGCTGAACGTTTAGCCAGAGATGAAACTTTAGCAACTTCCTACATCTTCCCTGAGCATATACCTTATTACTGGCATGTACATAGCCTTCTGGGTTCCATGAATATGTAAAAGCTTTTCAGTTTTTATTCCCAGGTGGTAGGAATGAGGTGTTCACTTAGCCTGCAGCAGGTGACAGAGATGGTGGTGCTATAGGGATGGAACATGTGGGCTGCCTGGCCCCACCCACCTTCCTGGTAACTCTGCAGAGGCAGTACAATGTTTGCACAGAAAGAAAAAATCTTTGCAGGTGAGGTGTTGTGGCTACACATCTGCACAGGTAATAGTACCATGTGGCTGGAGGAAGCAATCAAAAATAACTTGGTAGAACTCAAAGAGCATTGCCTCCAGCACAGTGTTCATAGGATCTTAGAACACCCCAAAGAGTAACATGCCACAAATTAAATACATGCTGCCCCAGGGAGGATGCTAAATAATACCAAAACAGTTTCAGGAGAGAGCCTCCAAAACAAAGATATTCCATTGTTGATTTATATTCCATTATTGTTGCTATATTCCAAGCATCAGCTATCTTGCCTTTCTACATTATGGAATGATCATGGTCTGGATCACCCTAAGAGATTTACAGTTGAAACTCTGTAAACTCTGACATACTTGAATTAAGAAGGCAAATATTGACCAGGCATGGTGGCTCATGCCTGTAATCCCAGCATTCAGGAGGCAGAGGCAGGGTGATTGCTGAGTTTGAGGTTTGCCTGAGCTATGTAGTGAGCTCAGGGGCAGCCTGAACTGCAAAGCAAGACCCTGTCTCAAAAAAAAAAAAAAAATTAAGGCAAATATTGAACCCAGACCATCTGCAGCTACTTAAGGCTAAGGCAGAAGAATCCCTTGAGCCCAGGAGTTTGAAACCATTCTGGGCAACATAGTCATACCCCATTGTTATCAGACAAGTGGTGCCAGTCTCTCCTGATAGTTCTATTCTTTGTATCCCGAACAAAAAACAGGAAACACAGAAATTGTAAGAGAGGCTGAGGTTTATTAAAGAAAAGCATACGTACTGGGAGCAAGCAGACGGATATGAAAACTCAGAGTGAATTTGACTCGAGTAGTCCCCATCTCTTTTAGGTTTGAGGTTAGATTAAATTTAGGTGGGCCAAGGATGTGGCTCAGTGGTACCCCACCTGCCTGACAAACACAGAATCCTGAGTTAGATCCCTGATACTACCAAAAAAAAAATTGTAAATAAAATACACTTAGGAACATTCTAAGTAGGCAGAGCTTGGACGTAGCAACTGTCTTTTATGAAAGTACACCCCAAGAATAGGCCTGCAGTGGGTGGGGGCTTTAGCTTAGTGGTTCTGGTGCCTGCCTAGCAAACACAAGGTCCTGAGTTTGATCCCCAGTAACCACATACAACAATACCAGCTGTGGTGACTCATGCCCATCAGCAATCAGTACTACATACCACATGGTATGGACATGGTAGCTCACACCTGTAATCCCTGCACTTGGGAAGCAGAGGCAGGAGAACTGCTGAGTTTGAGACTTGCCCGGGTTACATAGTGAGCTCAGGGCCAGCCTGAACTACAAAGCAAGACTTTGTCTCAAAAAAAAAAAAAGAAGAATATGCCTGCAGTGAGTTCAAGGGTTGGCTTCTTTGTTTCCCTAGAATTTGGGGAGTAATCAGGAGAATAACTAATTGAATTCTGCCCAAGTATTAGAGAATGTCCAACCTCACATTGGGAGGGGAAATTCTGACTTTATATGAGTTTTTATATAACTAGCATGACTGCCAGAGACCACCAGGAGGACCAAGACCTCAACGGTAGCCAGCAATGGTGATGCACACCTGTAATCCCAGTACTTGGGTAGCTGAGGCAGAAGAATCACTACAAGTTTGAAGGCAGCCTAAGCTACATATAAGTTCAAGGCCAGCCTGAACTACAAAGTAAGACCTTGTCTCAAAAAAACAGAACAACACCACCAAAAAATGACCCTGATGTTAGTGATACTATACTAACTTTGGAGTTGCTTTCAGTTACTCTAATGCAGTTGGAACCTTTTTTTTTTTTTTTTTTTGAGACAGGGTCTCGCTTTGTAATTCAGGCTGGCCCTGAGCTCACTATGTAACCCAGGCAAGCCTCGAACTCAGCAATCCTCCTGCGTCTGCCTCCCGAGGGCTGGGATTACAGGTGTGAGCTACCACGCCCAGCATATTTTTTAGACTCATGTCAGGATATTAAATTTGGTAAGAGCAGGTTGTCTCCCACACTGTATATCCTGCTGTACCATCTCAAAAAATGAAAAAGGCTGGGCCGGAGATTTAGCTCAGTGGTTCCGGTGCCTGCCTCGCAAGCGCAAGGTCCTGAGTTCAATCCCGGTAACCACATACAATGCTGGGCGTGGTGACTCACACCCACCAGCCATCAATACCACGTAACACAGTGCCCAGCATGGTGGCTCACTCCTGTAATCCCAGCACTCGGGAGGCAGAGACAGGAGGATTGCTGAGTTTGAGGCTTGCCTGGGCTCCATAGTGAGCTCAGGGCTAGCCTGAACTACAAAGCGAGACCCTGTCTCAAAAAAAAATAAAATAAAATAAAATAGGGCCGGAGGGTTAGCTCAGTGGTTCCGGCGCCTGCCTCGCAAGCGTAAGGACCTGAGTTCGATCCCCGGTTACCACATATAATGCTGGGCACAGTGGCTCACGCCTGTAATCCCAGCACTCGGGAGGCAGAGACGGGAGGATTGCTGAGTTCGCGGCGGCTTGCCTGGGCACCATAGTGAGCTCAGGGCCAGCCTGAACTACAAAGCAAGACCCTGTCTCCAAAAAAAAAATTAAAATAAAATAAAAATAAAAGTGCTTGCTTCAGCAACACATATACTAAAAAATAAAAATAAAAAAAGCAGCAAATGTTATGTTGGATGAAGGTGAGTAAGCAGATGGCTATTGCCTATCCTGAGCAGAGCTGCAGAGGCCTTTGGCCATGCTACATGCACACAGCAGTTCAGGCTATGGAGTGGTTAATTAAACATACAGAATAGCATTACCATGTTAAGCACACCAGGAGAAACAGGAACCCTCTACAGCCACTGCAGAAATTAGTATGAAAGGCAAGGAGGCTAGAGATAAGCTAACAAAAGTCTTCCAGGAAGACTCAGAGAAGGGAAATTGTGGCAGATTCTCAGTTTGTCATTTCCCTGGATAGCAATGGAATTCAAAAGGAAGTTGACTTTTTTTTCTTTTTTTTTTTTGAGACAGGGTCTCAAAAAAAAGAGTGCTGGGATTACAGGTGTGAGCCACCACGCCCAGCAGGAAGTTGACTTTTTTGGGGGGATTCCTTATTGTTGTCATTGTTTGTTTTTTGCCTTTTTCTGTTTTTATTTAGTTTTAACTTTTGGTGCTGAGGACCAGACCCAGGGCTTTGCACTTGGTAGGCAAGCACTATACCCCTGAGCTAAGTCTAGGAGTTGCTTTCTGAGTGAACAACTGCCAGAAAGGGCCACTTGTGGGTGACACCTGGAGACTAGCCCTGTCTTTTATGCCATTCTAGATAACCTAAGGATATAACTGGATCTGGCCAGTCAGTCCTAACACATTATTAACATTAGATGACATGCTAGAAGTCCACTAAAGAGCATGCAATGGATGAACAATCTAAAAATGAAGCCAGTCATGCTACAGATCTCTTGAATATTCCAAATGCCTGACCTTACTTGGGCCTCATTCTCTCATTTGGCTGTCTGACCACAACAGGCTCTTAGGAGTGCAGCAGAGAAGTGATAGAAAGGATCTCACTCATAAAGCTACCTGTTCTCATTCTCTCATCTCTTGCTAGACTGTGTCAGTAGTTTGTAAGGACAGTTTTGTAATCATCTGACTTGTTTACAAAAAAAAAAATTAGTTGTTGCACTAGGAAGTTGAACAGTGTCCCCTCTCCAGGGGAGTCGTTTAGGCACTTGCTTGTATAGTCCACTTGTTATTTGGAAGAAGGCTTGTTTCAGTCCAAGGTATTAATATCAAACATAATATTTAGCTATATTAATTTACAGATGTGTGTGTGTGTGTGTGTGTGTGTGTGTGTGTGTGTGTGTGTGTGAAATCTGCTTTTTAGTGCTAAGGTTGTAGCTCAGTGTTTAGCCTTGGGTTCAATCCCCACAGATTCCTGGCAAATCCCTTTTTCAAAAAAAGAAAATGAAGGTGGGCATAGTGGCACTTGCATGTAATCTGAGCATTCAGCAGGCTGAGGCAGGAGGATTACCAAGAGAGTTCAAGACTAGCTTGGACTAGACCTGTCTCAAAAACAAAACAAAACCCACAAGTAGCACACACAAAAATACCATCTTCCTATCTTTTCCTCACAGACTTTTTCAGCCTGTCTGCTTTTTGCCCTAGCTGGCAGCAACTGGTTCATTTGCCGTTTTGTGTTGCTATAGTTTCACTATGTATGTCCTGTGCAAAATGTATAGGTCAGGCTGTGCATGCTGGCATATGCCTGTAATCACAACACTCAAGAGTCCATGGCAGAAGGATTGTGAGTTTGAGGCAAATCTGTGCTAAATAGAGACTGCAACTGATAATACTCCAGCCTGGAGTATTATCTTGAGACCCTTTCTCAAAAAGACAAAACAAAATTATAGGTCAAAACATCATTGATAATGCAACAATATTTGGAGGTTAGGCCTTTAAGAAGATGTTTCAAGGTTATAAGGGCTGCCTTGGGTATATTAATGTTTTTTTAAAAATTTAATGGTGGGCCGGAGGGTTAGCTCAGTGGTTCCGGCGCCTGCTGCGCAAGCGCAAGGTCCTGAGTTGGATCCCAGTAACCACGTATAATGCTGGGCGTGGAGACTCAAGCCCACCAGCAATCAACACCGCATACCACAGTGCCGGGCGTGGTGGCTCACGCTTGTAATCCCAGCACTCAGGAGGCAGAGACAAGAGGATTGCTGAGTTCGTGGCGGCTTGCCTGGGCTCCATAGTGAGCTCAGGGCCAGCCTGAACTACAAAGCAAGACCGTGTCTCAAAAAAAAAAAATTTTTTTTTAATGGTACTGGGGATTAAACCCAGGGTCTTCACACTGCACTGCATCCTTAGCCCTTTTTTATTTTGCAACAGGGTCTCACTAAATTGCCCAGGCTGGATTTGAACTTGCAGTGCTGGGGTAGTACAGGTATGTACTACCTTACCTAGCTCTTAATTAATCTTTAATGTATTTACAAAGTGTCCATCCTTCCTAAAACATTATACCATACTTTTTGATATAGTATGTGAGAAAAAAGATGATTTGAATAAAGTATAGCAGTAGATTCAAATATAATCTAGAATGAGAGATCATACAGCAAGTAAGTATAGGAAAAGGTGGATTTTTAAGTGCTATTTGGAAACTGAATAGCTATTTGGAAAAATAAAATTATATCCATATCACATGTCAGGTTTACAGTAAATTTCCAGATTCAAGATTTAAATGAATATGAAATGAAGCAATAAAGATAGTAAAAGAAACCAAGGGAAATAAATTTTTATATTCTTGAATATACCGTCCAGAGCACGAACAAGAAAAGATCAGTAAATTCAGTTACATAAAAATTGAAAATCTCTACATAACCAAAACTGGAGGATGCAAGTGAAAACCTTGGGCAAATATTTATTATAGATGCAGACCAGTTTTCCTTCACATATAAATTGCTCCTAAAAAACAATTAGAAAAGGGCCGGAGGGTTAGCTCAGTGGTTCCGGCGCCTGCCGTGCAAGCGCAAGGTCCTGAGTTCGATCCCCATCCCCGGTAACCACATATAATGCTGGGTGTGGAGACACGCCCACCAACAATCAACACCGCATACCACAGTGCTGGGGGCGTGGTGGCTCACGTCTGTAATCCCAGCACTCGGGAGGCAGAGACAGGAGGATTGCTGAGTTCGCGGCAGCTTGCCTGGGCACCATAGTGAGCTCAGGGCCAGCCTGAACTTCAAAGCGAGACCCTGTCTCAAAAAGCAAAAAAAAAAAAAAAAAAAGCAGAAAAAAGTCACCTTGCAACAGAAACTAGGCAACAGAACAAAAGAAATCAGAAGTTATTAAATGAAAATAAGCTCACGCTTAATCTGGAGCTCCTGTTTCCTACCCCTACTTCTGGACAGCTACTAATACAGCCCCACAGAATCTTAAACTTTTTTCTTTCTGCCCCGGTAGGGGAGAGTGGACCTAGAGCCGTTCCATGAGCTACACTCTAGCCCTTTTCATTTTTAATTTTAAGATTGGTTTCCACTAAGTCACTTACGTTGCCCAGGCTGAGCTTAGTTAGATATTGCTTCAGACTGCAAGAGTGTTGGGAATACAGGAATAACCACCAGACCTGGCAAGAGCATAAACTTTAACATTTTTACATGGAAGTGGCTCTTTGTAATATTTTAATTGACTCAGTTTCATAGTGCTCAACCACAGACTGCATAGGTGCCACTGAAATGCTGTGTAGATGAGAGTACAGTGCAGTGTTTACTCCACTGTCTATGCCCACTATATAGTCAGTTGAATAGAAACCCACATTTACCAGCCATTACATGCTCTTGTGTGACTTGGCAAGTAAAACACATAGATTACTGATAATAGTATGTCAGCCTGCCTACGTGTATGTATGTGAAGGCATCTGTTTATTGTTACTAAGCAGACATGCAAATTTTTTAACTTAATACATGAGCTTGTTTCATTATTTTGTAAAGTAATTTGTGAAAATATAAAGAAGATGTTTATATAGGGGTGAGGTCAGACTTAAGGAGACAGTGGAATGGGAAAAAAATCAGAAGTTTTGTTAGGTAGTGGTACAAACTCAGGGTTGATTGTGATCATAAAGTGTGTATAAAGGTACCAATAAAATCAATTTAAAAAAAAAAAGGAGGTGTTAGGGTGATGTGCTACCTACCATATGTAGGAGTTTTTTGGGGGGTTAAAATACAAATAACAAAATTAATTTTTTTTTTTTTTTTTTTTTGCTTTTTGAGACAGGGTCTCGCTTTGTAGTTCAGGCTGGCCCTGAGCTCACTATGGTGCCCAGGCAAGCCGCCGCGAACTCAGCAATCCTCCTGTCTCTGCCTCCCGAGTGCTGGGATTACAGGTGTGAGCCACCACGTCCGGCATAAAATTAATTATTTTTAAGCATATAATTCACTGGCGTTAAGTCCATTGACAATATTGTGCAACCATTCAGAGCATCTATTTCTAGCACTTTTATATCATTCCAAATAGAAATTCTGTCTATATTAATAACTCTCTACTTTCCTCTTCCACTTCCACCTAGTAATCTTTATCCTACTGTCTATATGAATTTTCCATATTCTAAATACTGTATATAAGAGGAATCATGTGATGCTTTTTTCTTTCATGTCTGATTTATTTAGCATAGTGTTTTCAAGTTTCACCCATGTTGAAGCATGTTTTGGCCTTTTTTTCCCTTTTAAGTCTGAGTAATAATAGTCCATAGGATTATGCCACATTTTCCTCTACCCATTCATCTACTGGTGGCCATTTAAGTAGTTATTACATTTTAGCTATTGCAAGTAATGCTGTTAGGATTATTGATAGATATTTGAACCTTTGTTTTCAGGGGTTTTTTTGATATATACTTAGAAGTTGAATTGCTGGATCATATAGTGACTTTATGTTTCATGTATATGGGGCAGGATACTTGGGGTTGAACCCTTGTCCTCTCACTGAGTTACTTCCCCAACCTTTTTTATTTTAATTTTGATGAAATTTAGTACATCTTTTGTGTGTGTGATTTCTGCTACTCTTATTAGTGTCAGTGTCTGAAACCATTACCTATTAAGGTCACAGAGATTTACACCTGGATTTTCTTCTAATAGTTGGGTAGTTCTCACATTTAGGTCTTTGATCCATTCTCTTATTTTTTATATAGTATAAAGAATCCAACTTCATTCTTTTGTATTAGAAATGTATTTATTCCTCTACCATCTGTTGAAAAAAATGACCCTTTTCCCCATTGAGTTATATTGATACCCTTGTTGAAAATCAGTTGTGGAGCTGGTTGTGGTAGTGGACACCTATAGTCACAGCCTTGTGGGAGTCTGAGGCAAGAGGATTCCATATTTGAGCCTAGCCTGAGCAACTTAGTAAGATCCTACCTCACATTTTAGTATATGTGCTGCTGAAGCGAGCACCTACCTCACATTTTAAAAAGAGAAAAACAAAACCAGTTGCATAGGGGCTGAGGATGTTGCTCGGTGACAGAAAATGTGCCTACTGTACACACCCTGGCTTCAGTCCTTCACACTAGAAAAACCATTTCTCTCTCCCCAGGAAAACACAATTGTATGAGTGTATTCCTGAACCTTTTTTTTTTTTTTTTTTTTTTTTTTGAGACAGGGTCTTGCTTTGTAATTCAGGCTGGCCCTGAGTTTACTATGTAGCCCAGGCAAGCCTTGAACTCAGAAATCCTTTCTGTCTCTGCCTCCAGAGTGCTGGGATTACAGGCGTGAGTCACCACGCCGGGCATTGTGGTATGTGGTATTGATGGCTGGTGGGCGTGAGTCACCACACCCAGCATTGTATGTGGTTACCAAGATGAAACTGAGGACCTTGGGCTTGCGGGGCAGGCGCTGGAACCACTGAGCTAAATCTCCGGCCCTATTCCTGAACTTTTAATTCTATGCATTTATCTATAAAATTTGTCTTTGTGCCAGTATATATCTTTAATTTTAACTCATGTGAATGTAGTAATTAAAAACTGTGCCAAAAATTTATCTGTTTCTCTTCACCTTGCTCTTTCAGGAAAGTGTGCTGTGTTGTCATTCAAGGACTTCCTCTCCTGCAGGCCAACTGAAATACCAGAAAATGACATTATGCTTTGTGAGAGCCGCTACAATGAGAGTGACAAGCAGATGAAGAAGTTCAAGGGACTAAAGCGGTTTTCACTCTCTGCTAAAGTGGTAGATGATGAAATTTACTACTTCAGGTAAGGCTTGGAAAACTTAAGAAAGAGCACATGGTAAGTTAATATCAGAATAGAATTGCCCAGTGTTCTGAATTCTTTTATTAGATCCTAAATTAGAGAATAGATATTTCGAAAAGAATTAATTCAATTAAAGATTAAAGGAAGGAGGGAGAGAACAAGAATTCATAATCTCCTGGGGCCTGGTAGCTGCTCTAATAGAGCCCTTGGTTTAGATCAGGGATGACTAACCTTTCAGAGGTTTCAATGATGCAAACAGCCCACTACAGCACACGTGCCATAGGTTCACTACCACTGTCTGAGACTCTGATAATACTATGTTCTTGCTCATATCCTATCTGTTAAGAGATGGTTGAGGACCATGGACTATGAAAACTCTTTGTGCCATTTATAAGCAGCTAGAATCTGACTTTGGATTCAACACTTCTGTTCATATTCAGAAGAATTCTTTTAAAACAAGCTTCTGTGACTAGAGATGACTTTTTTTTTATCACTACATGTTTGCAACACAGAATCATTACATTCCATGTGGGAAGTTGGACATGTACTTAACACATTTTTATTCTTTTGCAAGCTCTTCTTGTTCTCTCTCTCCCTCCTTCTTTTTTTTTTTTTTTTTTTTTTTGCTTTTTTGAGACAGGGTCTCGCTTTGTAGTTCAGGCTGGCCCTGAGCTCACTATGGTGCCTAGGCAAGCCGCCGCGAACTCAGCAATCCTCCTGTCCCTGCCTCCCGAGTGCTGGGATGACAGGCGTGAGCCACCACGTCCAGCATTGTGGTATGCGGTGTTGATTGTTGGTGGGCGTGTCTCCACGCCCAGCATTATATGTGGTTTCTGGGGATCGAACTCAGGGCCTTGCGCTTGCGAGGTAGGTGCCGGAACCACTGATCTAACCCTCCGGCCCCTCCCTCCTTGTTTCATTTTCCTTTTGCAAAAAGATCTAGCTCCCATTTCCTATTATCTTTTCTCTCTTTATTTATACTTTGGCTTTAACATGTAAGAGAAACAAGGTTATAATTAATCTTATGTATCTGATTTATTTTATTTAACTTTGTGGTCTAAAGGTACATCCATTTTCCTACAAGTGACTCTAATTAAACTTTATGACAGAATAGTACTTCATTGTGTGTAAAAACCACACTTGTTATATCCATTCATCTGCTGATAAATATACAGAGTGCTTCCAAGATTTAACTATTATGAAATTGTGCTACTACGAATGCAGGTATGCATGTATCACTGTGATATGATGTCTTCAACTCTTACAGGAAGATACCTAGAAGAGGAATAGCTGGATTAAGTATAATTTCTGTTTTTAGTTTAATTTAGTTGTTTTATTTTGTTTTGTTTGAAACAGGGTCTTGCTTTGTAGTTCAGACTGACCCTGAACTCACTATGTAGCCCAGCCAAGCCTCAAACTCAGTAATCCTCCTGCTCTGCCTCCTGAGTGCTGGGATGACAGGCGTGAGCCACTATACCCAGCATTGTGGTGTGTGGTACTGATTGCTGGTGGGCGTGAGTCACCATGCCCAGTATTGTAATATGTGGTTATTAGGTATCGAACTCAGGACCTTGTGCTGCAAGGCAGGTGCCAGAACCACTGACATAAATCTCCGGCTCTCTTTAGTTTTGTTTTTTAAGGAATTTCCATACTGACTTCCATAGTGGTTGTACTAGTTTATATTCCCACCAGCAAGCTATATAGGGGGATCCTGTCTCAAAATAAGAAATTTAGCCCAGAGATTTAGCTCAGTTGGTCCAGTGCCTGCCTAGCAGGCACAAGGTCCCTGGTTCGATCCTGGTAACCACGTGCAACAATACCAGGTGTGGTGACTCACAGCCACCAACAGTCAGTACCACATATCACAAATGCCAGACTTAGTGGCTCAAGCCTGTTATCCCAGCACTCGGGAGCCAGAGGCAGGAGGGTTGCTGAGTTTGAGGCTTGCCTAGGCTACATAGTGAATTCAGGGCCAGCCTGAATTACAAAGCAAGACCCTGTCTCAAAATAAATAAATAAAAATAATTAATTAATTAATTAATTAATTAATTAATTAAATGCGTGGCCTTTTGAGAGTTTTGTTTGTTTTTGTTGGGATTTTTTTCGGTACTTGGGATCAAACTCTCCAGGAACTTGTGCTTGCCAGGCAGGGACAGCACCACTTAGCCATATCCTTGGTCCAGATGTGTGGATTTTGACACCTTCTTTGATCCTACCTTTCGTTGCCTTGTCTTCTCATACTTCTGTGTGTAGGTGTGTGTGTTCCCACATACACATGCTGCACTTTGCAGGTTGATTATAGTAGGAAGACTTTGTTGCTAGTAAGGAAACCTCTTTAGTTGATGTCTTCATTACTCTTCTTGTTACTGAGACAAAATACCTAACATTAAGGAGGAAAGGCTTATTTTAGCTCACACTTTGTAGAGGTTTCAGTCCATAATCAGCTGGCTCCAAGGCAGGATGGCACAGCAGGAGGGACATTGTACAGGAGAAACAGTTCATGGAAAGAAGGGCAAGCACAAGGCAACAAGCAACAAACCCTCCTTCTGTCTTATATATTTTATGCAGCCTACCCATCCTTCTTAATCCTAGCATCATGCACTGGGAATCAGTCCCAACAGCATACACCCTAAATCCAGCCATCTCTGAAAAGCTGCACAAGGTTTTGGAGGGACATCTGGATATAAGCCATAGCAGTTGGTATCTGCTTTTCAGTGATGATCTATGGATTTGGCTAGTTATAGGCCTTTCCTTAGAGGGCTCAGGATCCAACAACCTGTGCTAATTTTGGAGGGGAGTGTCACTGAGTAGTTCCTTTAGAAATGGCTCACTAATGAAAAATAGTCCAGGTCTTTCTTGACTCGAGCAAACAATTAGACAGGAAAACCAAAAATGGTGCCAGAAGTTTATTTGAAAAGGGAAAGCTGAAGGAGGAGTAAGAAAAGAATTAGCTCTGCAAACCAAACTTGGTCCAGATAGAGAGAAAAAAAAAAGAAAAGTGCACCCTGCATTGAGCTAGTATGAAGAGTGATGGTATGGCATCTCATCTCCTATGCTGTCGACATCTTGTGGGAACCTTGAAGAAGTTACACATACAGAGTCCTGAGAATTATTTGATACTGTTCTGGAATCTTGTAACTGAGTGGCTCCACTTATTTCCCAGACAGCTTTGCCACCTTCTATATCAGGAGGAAGCAGTATAATTGGCTCACTCAGTTTTTTGGGAATAGACCAGTATTTTTGATAAGAAGGCATTCCAGATAGTGGCATACAGAAAAAACCAATTAATAGCAACCTGTGTCCCACGCTGATAATCAGTAATGATAGCATCAAAAACAAAATGGGGGGCCAGAGGGTTAGCTCAGTGGTTCCGGAGCCTGCCTGGCAAGCGCAAGGTCCTGAGTTCAATCCCCGGTAACCACATATAATGCTGGGCGTGGAAACACGCCCACCAACAAACAACACTGCATACCACAATGCCCGGACGTGGTGGCTCACGCCTGTAATCCCAGCACTCGGGAGGCAGAGACAGGAGGATTGCTGAGTTCGTGGCAGCTTGCCTGGGCACCATAGTGAGCTCAGGGCCAGCCAGAACTACAAAGTGAGACCCTGTCTCAAAAAGCAAAAAAAAAAAAAACCAAAACAAAATGGGTGTTGGCATACCATAAGAACCAATAATATATCACCTATAAATAGCAAAAAGTTGTCTGTAATTGTATAAATATTAAGACAAACCAATTACTTAAAGTAAATACTGGGCTGGGGATTTAGCTCAGTGTTCTTGAAAACACAAGGTCCCAAGTTCAATCCCCGGTACCAAAAGCATAATTAAATTAATTAAATAAGTAAAGACTATATTAAACAACTATACCTCCACTAATAATAGAAAAAAAATCAGAAATAAAAACATAGAGTTAACTAAAGATTAATAAAGGTTAATGGTTATTCTAATAAAGAGAGGGATAGGAATTAGAGAATGATTAAAATGAATAATTAAGCAATGCAAGATGATAAGAGAAAAGTAAGATAAATGAGCCTATTAAAGAGTAAAAGATCTCCCATTTTCAGGTCCCACTTCAGTCCCTCTTAGAAAGAAGCTTTTTTTCACAGTAAAATTTTCTTACTCTTAAAAATCAATGAAAATAAAGAGTAAAAGGAGGGCTGGGGGATTTAGCTCAAGCTGTGCTGTGCTTATCTTGGCAGCACAAGGGCCCAAGTTCAATCCCCAGTACCGCAGAGAGAGAGAAAGAGTGAGAGAGCGAGAGAGGAGAGAGAGAGAAAGGGAATTAATAGAATTAAGTAAAATTAACAGAAAAAAAGAAAAAACAAAGCAAAATCAAAAAAGAGAGGTAAAAAGGGGAAAAACCCACCTGTATCTATGGAGAAAAAAATGAATACAAAAATAATTTTCTCTGTTTTTTTTTTTTTTTTTTTGAGACAGGGTCTCGCTTTGTAGTTCAGGCTGGCCCTGAGCTCACTATGTAGCCCAGGCAAGCCTCAAACTCAGCAATCCTCCTGTTTCTGCCTCCTGAGTGCTGGGATTACTGGCATGAGCCACCATGCCCGGCTCTGTATTTTTGAATAAGTGTTTTCTTTCTAGAATCTATAGGCTCAAAGCCCAATAAATCACTTGTTTTCTCCACCTAGCTTTATGGGTTTGAGGTGATTCCCCTGCTCCACAGGCCCTCTGTCTTTTTACTCCAGGATATAGCAATTGTCCACCAGGTATCTTAGTTACTTTTCTCACTGCTAAGACAAAGTACCCGACAAGTTAAAGGAGGAAAGGTTCATTTAACTCACATTTTGTAAAGGTTTCAGTCCATAATCAGCTGGCTCCAAGGGTGACATGACAAAGGATGATTACAGCGAAACAATTCATGGCCAGCAGAATGTAGCAAAGCAACAAGGGACAACCACAGTTACTTCTATCCTTTGTATCTTATCCAGGCTACTTAGGGAAAATAACACAACCTTACTCCTAGGGCCCTTGAGCCTGGCGTTGCACCATGAGTCAATTCCAGCATCTTATACTTTAGAATCAGCTACCTCTGTTAAAGTCCCACCTGTGACTGCATGAGGCTTTGTAGGGACATCTAAACACTAGCTATAACACCACGGCATGTCCCAGATTCGTGAGTCTGGATAAAGCAGCAGGGAGAGCGGTTCAGGCAAACTGCTTTACTTAATGCCACCATTTTCAGACCCTACCATCTCTGAAAGCCACATGTGCCAAACCTAGCTTCTCACCGCACAAGGCAGGGTTCCATGTCATTCTTAGTCTGAGCTTAAACTTTTTGGGGGGTCTTATGTCTAGAATCCATCCAGCCTGTGACTGTCTCTTGTGGCTCTCACCTCACTGTGACAAGGTAATGCTGGAAACCCTGAAAATGAAGTTGTTTTGCAATTGTGCTTGTGGCTCAGTTTGAAATAGTTAATCCTTTCCAGTGACTCCTGATTCACTCACTCTCAAATATAGCAGGTGCTGCTCTAGCCTGCTATATAGAGGAGTCACTTTGGGAATACAACCCCACATTGTTTTAACAATTTACAGTAAACAAGGGCTTTCCTTGGGCTGTCACTTCTGGCCCAGATTGTTGTTTCTCCCTGATGCTGCCTAACTCCTTTCAGTCGTACCTTGTCTCACCTTATACTGGTCTTGTGTACCATAAGGTTGATCAGTTGGTCAATTGGTCTGTCAGTCACTCAGTGCCTCTGATGCCTATTACCAAGGGGAAACAAAATATGGAGTGGAGAATAACTGTGTTTAAACTCTTGTGCTGCCCTTAGAATGTACATTGTAGACTACACGAAGTGATTTCTAAATATAAAGGTAGAATGATGCTTTTTTTACCAGTCCTGGAATGGTGTTGTTGGGTGACGATTTTTTTAATATCACTTTTTTCAGAAAACCAATTGTTCCTCAGAAGGAGCCATCACCTTTGTTGGAAAAGAAGATCCAATTGCTAGAAGCTAAATTTGCAGAATTAGAAGGTGGAGATGATGATATTGAAGAGATGGGAGAAGATGATAGTGAGGTCATTGAACCTCCTTCTCTACCTCAGCTTCAGACTCCCCTAGCCAGTGACCTGGACCTCATGCCCTATACACCCCCACAGGTGAAGGTGACATGTTCCTGTTACTTGTCATGCTCTTAGCTTTGATGTACAGATGTGTCCTTCCTCTCCATAAGTGAACATTTGCCTTGAATTCTGCAGATTTTTTTCATATGTTAATGCTTTTATTTACTTGTTTTAATTGACAAAATATATATATTTAATTTAATATATATTTGATTTAATTATATATTTAATCATATATAATTATATATTTAATTTTTTATATATTATATATATTATATATATGTGTGTGTGTGTGTGTGTATATATATATATATACACTTTTTTTTTTTTTTTTTTTGAGACAGAGTCTCACTTTGTAGTTCAGGCTGGCCCTGAGCTCACTATGGAGCCCGGGCAAGCCTGGAACTCAGCAATCCTCCTGCCTCTGCCTCCTGAGTGCTGGGATTACAGGCATGAGCCACCACACCTGGCACTGTGGTATGTGGTACTGATTGCTAGTGGACATGAGTCTCCACGCCCAGCATTGTATGTGGTTACTGGGATCAAACTCAGGACCTTACACTTGTGAGGCAGGCACCAGAACCACTGAGCTAAATCTCTGGCCCCTTGACAAAATATTTATATTTGTCTTTTTTTTCCCCCCTCTGGTACCAGAGGTCTAACTCAGGACCGTGCCTGCCACACAGATGTGGCACCACTGAACTACATCTCTGGCCCCTATATTTGTCATTAAGCCATTAATAATTTATAGTTTAACCTTTTTTATTATTGTAGAGAGGCTATTTAATGACTAGTTAGAATTTTTTCCTCACTTGTCTTGAAGAAAAGCAATGAGGAATAACATCATCCTCTTTACTACTCTGGCTTTCATTGCCCGTGTCTTTTTAATCTTTTCTTCCTTAGGACCTCATTCTTTGGTTGAGGTGATTCCTATTGGCAATTTTTTTCTCAGTGAGAATTTTCTCAAGACTTTATTATGAGGTCACCATTACAGATTGCAGTTAAGGAATGTTTTTTTTTTTTTTTTTTTTGAGACAGAGTCTCACTTTGTAGTTCTGGCTGGCCATGAGCTCACAATGTAACCCAGGCAATCCTGGAACTCAGCAATACTCCTGCCTCTGCCTTCCGAGTGCTGGGATTACAGGCATGAGTGACCACACTCGGCACTGTGGTTTGTGGTACTGATTGCCAGTGGGCATGAGTCACCACGCCCAGTATTGTTGTATGTGGTTACTGGGGATCGAACCAGGGCCCTTGCACTTGCTAGGCAGGCGTTGGAACTAGTGAGCTAAATCTCCAGCCCGAGTTAAGGAATTCTTTGAAACTTTCTTGCTCTGGTAAGAGGCCAGGAAGAGGTGTTTGTTTTTGGGTTTTTGTTTTGTTTTGTTTTTTTTGTTTTTGAGACCGTCTCACTATATAGTTCAGGCTGGCCTTGCACTCACCATGTACCTCAGGCTGGACTCAAACTCACAGCAGTCCTCCTGCCTCAGCTTCCCTCGTTCTGGGATTATGGGCATGTGCTACCCAGCCAGTCTAAGAGGTATGTTTGACTGAGAAAATAGCCATCTACAAATTGAATATGTTTATAACACAGTAACTATTGGATCTTATGTTGCTGACTTCAGAAACTCAGCAGTTAACCAAGTACAACATTCTGATGCACTATAAGAACTTTCTGTCTTACAGTCTACCCCAAAATCTGCTAAAGGCAGTGCAAAGAAGGAAGGTTCTAAAAGGAAAATCAACATGAGTGGCTACATCCTGTTCAGCAGTGAGATGAGAGCTGTGATTAAGGCCCAGCACCCAGACTACTCTTTTGGGGAGCTCAGCCGACTGGTGGGGACAGAGTGGAGAAACCTTGAGACAGCCAAGAAAGCAGAATATGAAGGTAAATAAAGGCTAAGCACAACTGTCTCAGCTTTCTAAGCAAGGGAGGTTTTTTTAGGAACGCATGTGCATAGGCAGGGTTTACTCTTGTTCTTGCCGTGTGTACATGAACTTCGTGTTGGGAACTGTTCCAGATGATAATCTACTGCTGTGTACGTGACAGCCTTGTTCTGACTGAACAGAGTGCTGCCCTGGCTCTCTGATCTTGGCATTGTGTGTTAGCCCTGCTCCTGCCTTCCACGCCCAGATTCTTCAAACAAAAACTATTTTGCTACTGAAAACTATGATTTTCTTTTTTCTTTGAGCTCTGTGAAGTACACATATGTTGAGCTAGGGAATGATTGTGCATGGAAATAAAATACAGTTTTCATTAAAATTCATCAGAAAGAAGCCTATTTAAATTTGTAATCTTCTGTTACGGCTCTTGAAAAGCCTTGTGTTTAAACTCTAGTCTGAGGCTTGGCTTATGTGCCTGGTTTTCTAGGCCAGTCCTTGCCTGTGCTGTATCTGTACTCATAGCTACTATTAAGGTAGTTAGGCTTTCTTTAAATAAAGCTCATCTGCCTTTTACTCTGTAATTAAATCACTTTGGGCCAAGAGCTGTTATTCAAGGATTTGCTTGTTCTTAGTCATTGAGGGACAAATACTTGAGAGAGAAATTTTGAGTTTGTTTTTTGTTTTGTTTTGTTATTATTCTTGCTAATATCAGGTGTGGCTTTAATACAGAAATGAGTAGTAAACTTTAGGCAGGACATTTGGTCTTTGATTTGTATTTTTTCCTTTGGAATTTTACATATTGATTCATTTTCCCAGTTTAGAGCCATCCTTTCTACAGTGGTCAATCATTAATCTTGGCTAGGTCCAAATTCATTATTTTCCAGCAAACATAAGTTAATTATTAAGGATGCCTCTTTTTATTAGTTTATGCAGTCTGGGGAAAAAAAACCTTTTAAAAAATTTTTACTCCTTTCCTTTGTTATAATTGATAATTATAAAATTATCTGACAGGCTTCCCTGAGGATCTTCTGCATGATAATCAACCAAAAATCACTTATAGCAAAGTCAGTTTGAAAAGCATCCTACATTCTTGTCTTTGAAACTTATGGGAGATACATTAGAGACTTGAAACTTTTTGGGCATATTTCCATGTTAAAGTCTCTAAGACAAACAATAAGGAACCTGTTTTTTATTATCTGGCATTTTCTGAAATTTGACCAGATATCTGTGTAATATCTACTAATATCATAAAGAACTATTTTATAGAACCATTCTTTGAGAAATCCTGTCAGTTCCCTGAGAACTGATGTTTCTGACTTGAAACGTGCATCATGGTCACTCATGCCTTTAATCCTTTAATTTGGGAAGCAGAGGCAGGAGGATTGTGATAGTTCAAGGCTAGTTGAGCCTACATGTGAGTTCAGGACCGGCCTGAACTACAAAGCGAGACCCTGTCTCAAAAAACTTTAAAAAAAAAGATTAAATATGCCATTCATTTGTAGGCTAACATTATGTTAACCACTTCACAGTTTACCCGGAACATCCCCCATGTAGCTCAAAACTCAGCTGTTTCTGAATTGACTGTCCAAGAGTCCTTGCTGCATTTCAGTCTATTGTATTAAATAAATTTGATAAATTCATTTTTTATTCCCTCTTACATTTATACAAAAATTAATGAAAAAAAAATATGCAATGGCACAAGGGCCAGAGTTCGATCCCCAGTACCAAAAAAAAAGCAATGTTTGGTCATTCCCTCTTAAAATAATTGGACTGGTAAGTGGTTAAAGCCTTTTCTGAAGCTAACACTGGACTGGACACCTGGCTATACAAGGTGTGAACAAGAGAGAGAAATCCAGAGATAAACATATAAGGCAGAAGTACTGGAGCAGAACTGAAGGGAAGGAGAGATTGTGGCTTATAGGTAATTTTTCCAACAGGAATCTGAAATTTGGGAGGAATCTAGTGAAGGTGTCAAGTATCTGTCTGAGGCTCAGCTCTGAACATTTGATGGGGTTATACATTCAGTTCAAAACCCGAAGTTAGGAGTTAATTGTAATACTTTCTAGGACAGCACAACTGGGCTTCTCCCAAAGAGAACCAAGAGGTAACTAGGGCAGTATTTGACCCACAAGCCTGAACTTGTATTTTTTTTCCCCTTTCTTTATCGCTCTCTCATTTTACTGCGTTTGTGTAATGAAAGTAGTAGAATTTAATGTGGGAGTCTGGATCACCAATGATTTTTTTTTTTACTGTTAGCTCAAGGAGATATGTTGCTCAAATGGCCTTTGTCCCTCATAGTCATTGTACACAGTTTACTAAGGGTCTGTAAACTGAAACTGTGTTAGTGATGAAGTCTCTGAGGCAACTGCATCACAGCCAAGAGCATTTGACTTGCTTGACTTTCACATTCTTACCCTAAAGACAGACTGGAGCTGTTATCTGTTGAGTCTCTTTAAAGATATGTGACCTCTAGCTATTTTTTCCCTCCTTGGCTCAGCGATAGCCTTTTGAGACCTATGTTGGAGGGTTAATGTGTGGCAGTTAGAGAGTAATGTCAGGAGTCAGGGGCATAGGTTGCTGGTTCTCTCTGTATCCTTGGGCAAGTCGCCACCTGTCTCCTGTCCTCAATCTGCCCATCAGAAGAGTAGGAAAGATTTCATATTTATAAATGGTGTAGCTGAGTAAACCCTCTTGGTGAGAACTTTGGAAATATGGTACCTCTGAAGTAAAGGTCCAGCCTGCTTGGAATGTGATTGTTGGGGCCTCTGGCTCTGGAGATGCCGAAGTAGCTCAATAGTGTGAAAGGAATAGGAAATAACAGCCCAGAAATGCCTCAGGCAAATGCTCCTCTTGTGTATTGAAAGAAATAAGATTGGATTCTGCAAGTGCTGATTTAGGATGGTTTATGGTCAGTTTTGAACTGCTCAGCTTCCGGAAACCTGGTTCTTTCAGAACATTGCTCATACATGTATATGTTAATTCACTGCTTCTGATGATTGTAGCCTGGAGTATCATGTATTTTCCCCCCTATGGATTTATTAAACATTACCTCTTTGCTTCATTAGAACATAGAAATTAGCCATTTCCTTTCCCTGAAATCTTGTGGAAGAGGGAGTAAGCTACTTTTCCCTTACAGAGTTAATTTTCTTCAGCTGCTAAACCTATGACATTGATTAGAGTCCTCAAAATGCTAGTAAAATTGGGTACAAGGAATCAGGAAAAAAATAGTAAGTACAATTGTGCCAAAAATTATAATGGGCCATGGAATTGCTTCATGTTGAAATTATAATCTGTATTGCTATTAATACTAGAATAATGGTAGAGCTTCTCATCTTCAGGGTGCCTCGTGAGATTAACCACGTGGTTACGCTGGTGATGTGTTTAAATAAAACCTGTGCTTTCTGAATGTGTGTTGCAGTCTTAACATTCTTGAAATCTTTGCAGACCAGTTCTCAAGATGGGATAGGAAAGCTGGATTCTAGGTTACCAAGTGAAATCGGCCCGGCTCCTCCTGTGTTGAGATTAGTCATCTACTGTTCTTTCCATTGAGACAGAACTGTTGCCTGTGTTTTTACTAGTCCTGTTGAATGCAATGGATGGTATTTTGAATTCCTGGGTTAAAAACAGAATTGAAAATCTGAAATGCCTTTACAGAGCGGGCAGCTAAAGTTGCTGAGCAGCAGGAGAGAGAGCGAGCAGCACAGCAACAGCAGCCGAGTGCTTCTCCCCGAGCAGGCACCCCTGTGGGGGCTCTCATGGGGGTGGTGCCACCACCAACACCAATGGGGATGCTCAATCAGCAGTTGACACCTGTTGCAGGTAAAAACAGGAGATAAGACCATTTTTCCACTTTAAGAAATTCCTTCATTTTTTTTTTCTCCAAGAGGAGTAGGCCACAGTCTATAGCCTTTTGTCATGACAGAATCAGAATTTGAAGTCATCCATGTCGTCCTATATTGCCTTTCCCATGCAGGCAATGCCTCCCCTCTAACCCAGAAATGGGCCTGGACCCAACCCTGGGAATTGGTAGGGAGCAGCTCTTCCCTGGCTTTGGGCATGGTCTGGTGATGTTCTCACTCCAGACTGGTCTTGTTAGAGTGCTACAGCAGAAAATATAAATAGATGCTGAATTCTGTTCTAGAAGAATTCCCAAGAGAAAACACAAAATCAGTCTTTAGATAATATTGATTTTCTGTCTCGTACCAGTATTCAGTTTATCTTGTTCTGCTGCAGCCATCCTTAACAGACTGACCATTTAAAAGGATTTTTGACAATGAATTTAAATCCTTTCTTGGTCACCAATGTGCATGACTGGTAAATAGAATACAGAGCCCTTATTCAATTCATTGTGCCCACTCTGTAATGCTTTTCTATTTAGTTACATTAAACTGCATTTTCTGTTAGTATCCCAGTCACATATTTAAACAAAAAAAGAAAGAAAGAAAATGATGAATGTGGTTTGCTTGTGTGTGTTGTCTCTGGTTCTGGTAGCCGTAGCAAATCTATTTTTTTGAACTGAATATCCTTGTCTGACTTGTCTTCAGTGAGAAGCCTGCAGAGAGAGCCTCTCAGGCCTCTCCTTTGTGACCTCTCCAAGGCTGGGTGAGGTCTGTCCAAACCACTTGTTTCTTCTTAAGCAAGTAGTCTGACCTTTTTCTCGGGGAGTTCAAGTCCTTCTTGTTCAAGTCAGGTTCATTGGGATGCTCTTTTTGATTTTGCCTTTTTTCCTTTTGCTTTTTAAGGAAGAATAGATAGTATAGGTTAACTTTTCCATTGTCGCTCCTAACTTTTGTGATGGCAAGTTCTCAAATGCACTGTCTCTGAACTCAGCAGTTGCACTCATCAAAACACATCTGAATCGTGGCTTTTCAGTACTTTCAGTGTAACTGATGTTGATCTAACAAATCTCATAATCACTTGCTCTATTCCATGGCCCATTTTGGTTAATGGGGTTCCAGAGGTTTTTGGAAATCAGGCCTTGTACATGGGGACTTTGAAAGTTAGAATTCCCTCATTGACATCTTATTTTGTTCTATTTGATGTGTAATATTGTGGCACTGTGCCTGTGACTACAAAACCCAGGGACATATTAACAAAATGAATATAAATAGCTAAAAACATTTTTAAAAAACAGCAGCTGCAGCATTTTAGCTCCCTGTTGGGGAATAAAAGCATAGAGCTTTGTGGGTGACGAAGGTAGGCCCTCTAGAAAGCCCTGCTCCATTATTAAGGGCAAGCATTCTCAACAGTAACTAGTGTTTGGTCCACAGAGGGAACTTTGCAGCTAAGAGGATGATTTTCCCTGGACTTGCAGGTTACTTAGCAACCAAGTCTTAGCCTTATTGGTGTCTGAGACCAGCTTTGCTTACAAGCATTGAAGCTCATTTGAACACATGTGACTGGGATAATAAATGCCAAAGTACAGTTTAATGAAGACAAGTGTCATGTCTTTCATTGCTTAATAATTTAATCTTCAACCACAGCCTGTGAAGGCTGCGTTCAGATGGGCTTTTGTCATTGAAAGCAAAGCCTCCCAACATCCTTAAATAACTCACTTGCTTATCCATTAAAGCTCTACCTGGTGGTGTGGTTAAAAAGCAGTTTAGTGGCATTGGCTTTCCTCATATTTAAGATTATAGTGTATTTTCAAAAGTACTTTTATTCTCAGAACGCTCTAAAAACGGAAGCTCATCCTATTTCATGTATAAAGATATTTCACGTTTGTTTTGTCAGTTTGTGTAATTGTGAATTTTTCAGTTTAGATGAGTCTTAAGGAAAACAGTATGAGCCAAATCAGAATCTTTGATAATGGCATATCTTTAAAATTAAACTTTGATAAATAAATACCTTTCAGATAATTCTTAGGGAAAGTCAGAGTAAAAGTCTCAGAATCTGGAGCTCCCAGAGTCCTTGCACAAAGAATGTATTATAAAAATGAGGTTTGCCATTAGGCCCTTTGCTCTCCCTTTGCAAGAAGTTTCATGGGGAGCTTTGTGTTCTTGTTCATCATGATCATTACAAATCCCAAGAAAGGTCATTTTTCTGATTTTAAAAAAAATGCCATATGATTTTTGAAGTCTTTTCATAGGTGAGTCTTTGACATTTTGAAATTAATTTATTTTCACCCCTTTTGCCAAAAAGTACTTGTTTGCTGAAACTTTTCCTTAGCCAACAGAAGATATTTGTTGTGTGAAGGTATGGTTTGAAAATAAAAGAGTAAAAGCCTCTGTTCATGGAAATTCTGTACTTAATAAAAATGCTCCCTGTTAACTTAAGGTTTGTGTGAGGACATTTGAGAGCTTGGTGACAGTGATCAAAATTGGCATTTTTCTCATATCAGCAGAGCATGATTCTCCAGCTGTTCTTCCTTAAAGGGTAATATAGGTATCTGAGTGGCCAGGGCTTTGGTTGGCTTGGGAAAATTTAGATTTTTATCTTTAACTTGTTTTGAAATCTAAAGATGAAACATGATTCAGTGTGATGGCTCTTAGCTGTTCCCAGCTCAAACCTTAACGCAATCCACTCTTACTAGCTGTGAGGGGCTAAAAGGGTGAAGGAGTAGATTACTCCTTGCCTCAAGCTGGAGAGCCATGCTTTGTTGTTTTGTGATCAGGACTGTGCACCTCATTACCCTCCATTTTGGTTTCCCCTCATGTGTACCCATGCTAGGCATATGAGTGTGGGCAGAGTGGAATGATGAGGTGTGTGCTGTTCAATTAGAGTTGCTGTCCATAGATCTGGTTGCTCTTCTTGAACAGTTTGCAGTAATTCTGAAGGTGGGAAAGCTGTTGTTCTTAGAACTCTTTATCATTAAACTCAAAAGGTAGCCTGTTTATCTCAGCAAAAATAACTACAACAGTAATGTACTAAGTACTAATTCATCTAGAAATGTTGGGTTTCATATTTGTAACATTTTTGTTCATTTTTGCAACAAAATGATTTCACTAATTACAAATTAAGTCATGCAGTACTAAGTAAGGGTGCTTTATTCATGGGTAGTGCATGTGGGGGTTGTTATTAGCTCATGTTGCATGTTAATGATGCATGTCTGAAATTTGTTGTGTCCTTCAAGGCATGATGGGTGGCTATCCGCCAGGCCTTCCACCTTTACAGGGCCCCGTTGATGGCCTTGTTAGCATGGGCAGCATGCAGCCACTTCACCCTGGGGGGCCTCCACCCCACCATCTTCCGCCAGGTGTTTCTGGCCTCCCAGGCATCCCACCACCGGGTAAGAACTTCATCCTCGTTCACTCATTAATCTCATCTCCATGGTTCTTTTTTCTCCCTCAGCCAGTGGTTCTAGGAAGACACTGCTGCCTCTTGTGGCCAGGGTCCTCTCACTGAGAATCCTAGAACTGTCAGCAACAGGGCCTTATCCTATATTCTGAGTAGGTGGGCCAGCACCTGTGTTCTTGTGTATCTGACTGCATGGCAGGCAGCAGCACAGACTACACAGTGGAGGCCAGACTCAGCAGACAAGAGGCAGAAAGTGTACGGTACAATTCTTACACAGTATGATTGTGTTCAGGCAGCCAGGCATCCTAGAAGGCCATGCCCTCTGATCAGTAAATGAAGTTTCCCAAATTGTAGCTTAGAGTCACACATAATAAATAGTACTTTCTGCTCCCGAATGGATTTCTCCATTGAGTGTTACTATTAACCTCGTAGGTCCTCCTGTATAAAGTCCCTGCTCTGTTTCCTCCTCATCAACCAGTCCTTCTAAAGGAATTATGGAGTCACTAATGTAAAAGCTCAATCACTTAGTCTATCCTGGGAACAAAAAGGAAGAATGAAATAAATTGGCATTGAATTAGTTTTCTGTACCTGAATCCCTTAAAAACACTGATTCAGCATTTTAAAGAGTCACATTTTAAAGAATCATCTAGCCCACTACACTAATTATAAACATTGGTGTCTCTGATCAGAAGCTAGAATTTCTCTTTTTTTTTTTGAGACAGGGTCTCGCTTTTGTAGTTCAGGCTGGCCCTGTGCTCACTATGTAGCCCAGGCAAGCCTGGAACTCGGCAATCCTCCTGCCTCTGCCTCCTGAGTGCTGGGATTTCAGGCGTGAGCCACCACGCCCGGCACTGTGGTATGTGGTATTGATTGCTGGTGGGTGTGAGTCACCACGCCTAGCATTCTATGTGGTTACCGGGATCGAACTCAGGACCTTGCACTTGCGAGGCAGGCGCTGGAACCACTGAGCTAAATCTCCGGCCCTAGAATTTCTTTTACATAGAAGTACTGTACATAAATGAGGTCCAGAATAGCTACAGTTTGCCTATATAATGAAATAACAAGTTAAAAGACTATTTCAAAGGGGCCGGAGGGTTAGCTCAGTGGTTCCGGCGCCTGCCTCGCAAGCGTAAGGACCTGAGTTCGATCTCCGGTTACCACATATAATGCTGGGCATGGTGGCTCATGCCTGTAATCCCAGCACTCGGGAGGCAGAGACGGGAGGATTGCTGAGTTCGCGGCGGCTTGCCTGGGCACCATAGTGAGCTCAGGGCCAGCCTGAACTACAAAGCAAGACCCTGTCTCCAAAAAGCAAAAAAAAAAAAAAAAAGACTATTTCAAAGAAAGCTTAAAGGAAAATCCTACGTTCCTGCATTAGCTACCATTATATGCAAAAGAACTGACTCTTAACTCTTATTTGGTTGGAGGGAATATGCACATAGTTTAATAGGAAAACATTCACTCTGTTAGAAATATCAGCCAGGGGCCCAACCCAGAATAAATGTGATTGGAAGCTTGTCAGATTTGCTTACACCAGATGTTCCAAGAGAAGGAACTGTCTATAGAAGTGGGTGTTTCATTGTGAAAATAGTGGTATGTTAGGTAAATTGCTGTGGCAGCAGGAATCAGTCATAAAATAGATGTTTCTATGTGACCAGTGGACTTGGACCTAAATTCTGTACCCCCTTGCTTGGCATAAGGTATTTCTCTAAGCCAGTAAGACACTGTCAGAGTTGACACCTTCTAGATGCATGTAGCCCATAGTGGAAGCTCTAAGTCCAGTGCCTCCTGGTGTCTTTTGGAGGCAGTGGGGCATAGCTATACTTCTTCCCCCTTGTTCAGATTCCCAGTTGCATTGTGAAGGAAGCACAACCCCTCTAGTCATAGAGAGACAAGGAAGGACCTTCTTGGTGTGTACACTCACATATCTGATCAGGCTCAGCTCACATTCCCACTGGCTACACTGGCATTTGTTTGTGCTGCCTTGCAAAGCAATGATGTAAACAGCTTAGGGAGCCTCCGTCTGTGTGGAATCTAAGATAGGTAGGCGAGTGTCCTCAGAAAAGGGCCAGGGACTTAGTAATGTGTTGTTGGAGCAGAAGCTTATCTGCTACCACCTCTTCATTCATTCACAGATAATCACTAGGATCCTACTGTGATGATCTGGGTATACTTCTGTGCACTTGAAGTGGAAACATCCCTGTTTTTAAACAAGCCTGGGAGCTTGTTCAGAGGATTTAAATAAGCTTGTTTTTACTTACTTTTTTCTCTAATGAGAATGCATGCCTGTTTCTTTAAGTGGCATTTAACATTTCTGAACCTTAGAGTAATGAGCTGCTTCCACCTGATCAGTATACCAGCATTTTTAATCCAGAAAAAATGTAGACTATGAAGTTAGTTCCTCATGATCATTCTGCATAGCTAGCAAGTTTTAAGTGTCAGAGATAGCTCAGTGTAGTTTTACTTGTGCTTTATTTTTTAATGAACTGGGTCCTTTGCCTCTTGCAATGTTTTATCTAAATAGCAAATGGATGGCTTGGGAGAAAATTTAGCCTGAGATACTAAATTTAGGACATATTATTATCACTTAGTGCCTGTAAGAAAACAGTTGATTGTGAACATTCATCAAAGAAAGTCTACTAAATTATTACCAGAGAAATAATATAGATATAGTAGGGCTATGAAGTCTTTTCTTTTGTCATTTTGCATCTAAAGCAATAGCAACAGACCACTCCCACATGCATTTTCAGAGTTCTAGTCTATCAGATGGAAGTGTCATTTTTTCTGTCCATATTATAGTATCCCCTCATGGCCCTCAAAAAGACAGCAAGACAGTGCTTCTAGCTTCCACAAACTCAGTTAAACTACTTCAACATCCTCTTTGCTTATGTCTCTGCTATTTTAGCACATTACTTACTGCTGAGCCTGATTCCATCAGGCTCCAATTGCAGAGGGTTATGTTTTGAGAAGAAAACTACCTTGAAAACAGATGTGTTATGACTATAGCTTACCTAGAGAAAGATTAGAATTTTATTCAACGCGCAAGTCACATTTAAAGAATGGCCATATTGATGTATATTTGACAGGTTTTATTAATACAGTGCTTTAGATACATAGATCTCAAAGAAATATAAATTCTCTGTTTGAATCTTGTCTGGGTATTTATGGTTATCCACACTCAGTTTGTAGACTGGCATTATAAATGGCTTCATTTCTTATCAGACAAGTTGTTCAGTTATCTCAACCCAGAGCCTCTAATTGTGCCATTGCCTTCTGAATTATAGGTGTGATGAGCCAAGGAGTGGCCCCTATGGTAGGGTCTCCAGCACCAGGTGGAAGTCCATATGGACAACAGGTGAGCCCACTCCCACCCCCACCCCCCAGTTTGATTCCCTAGGACTCAACAGAATTCTGGTCATTTTCCTTCTCAACATGTACAGACTGTCTTTTTGCCTCACTATGTCATCCCATGCTTTTTCAGGTGGGAGTTTTGGGGCCTCCAGGGCAACAGGCACCACCTCCATATCCTGGCCCACATCCAACTGCCCCCCCTGTCATACAGCAGCCAACAACACCTATGTTTGTGGCTCCCCCACCGAAGACCCAACGGCTTCTCCACTCAGAGGCCTACCTGAAATACATTGAGGGACTCAATGCTGAATCCAACAGCATTAGTAAGTGGGACCAAACTCTGGCAGGTAAGGAGAATCCTTCTGAATAAGCCATTGTGAAATATATGCATTTTTCCATTCCATCCCTGCTGTTAGCTCTTATATAAAAAAACATACCTTTTGCATGTATCAGTAAAATAAATGTGTATTTCATCAGATGATTTGGAACTGCTTTGCGCATCATACACTGAAAATGGAATTTTTAGTAACATTTCAAAGTTTAGTTTTGTCACTAACATCAGGACCATCTTCTGAAGTATTTTTTTAATTTTTCAGAGTTTGGGCATTATTGTAGATGCCTTTTTTTTTTTTTTTGCTTTTTGAGACAGGGTCTCGCTTTGTAGTTCAGGCTGGCCCTGAGCTCACTATGGTGCCCAGGCAAGCTGCCACGAACTCAGCAATCCTCCTGTCTCTGCCTCCTGAGTGCTGGGATGACAGGCGTGAGCCACCACGTCCGGCATTGTGGTATGCGGTGTTGATTGTTGGTGGGCGTGTCTCCACGGCCAGCATTATATGTGGTTACTGGGGATCGAACTCAGGACCTTGCGCTTGCGAGGCAGGCGCCGGAACCACTGAGCTAACCCTCCGGCCCTTTTTTTTTTTTTGAGACAGGATCTCACTTTGTAGTTCAGGCTGACACTGAGCTCACTATGTAGCCCAGGCAAGCCTCAAATTCAGCAATCCTCCTGCCTCTGCCGCCCAAGTGCTGGGATGACAGGCATGAGCCATCATGCCTGCCACTGTGGTATGTGGTACTGATTGCTGGTGGGCATGAGTCACCCTGCCCAGTATTGTTGTATTTGGTTACTGGGAATCGAACCAGAGACCTTGCGCTTGCTAGGCAGGCACCAGAACCACTGAGCTAAATCTCTGGCCCCCCAAATTTATTTTTTAAAAAACTGGAGAGTCTACTTCCATCATGCTATCAAGTTAGTCATGTAGTTCAACAGTTTTAATATATATATTTTCACTATGTACTGAAGTGAATTATTTAGAAATGAGAGAAATTTGGAAATTTCTTCTTTTTGTTTTTTGTGTTTTTGTGTTTTGTTTTTTTTTTGTGATAGCAGGGATCAAACTCAGGACTGGCAGGTGCCAGGAAGGCCCACAGCATCACTGAGCTGCATCCCTAAACCCCTTTATACTTCATTTCTAAACCAAATTTGATTTAAGAGTGGAAGTTATGGGCCGGAGATTTAGCTCAGTGGTTCCGGCGCCTGCCTCGCAAGTGCAAGGGCCTGAGTTCCATCCCCATAACCACATACAATGCTGGGCGTGGTGACTCATGCCCACCAGCCATCAATACCACATACCACAGTGCCTGGCGTGGTGGCTCACGCCTGTAATCCCAGCACTCGGGAGGCAGAGACAGGAGGATTGCTGAGTTTGAGGCTTGCCTGGGCTACATAGTGAACTCAGTGCCAGCCTGAACTACAAAGTGAGACCCTGTCTCAAAAAAAAAAAAGAGTGGAAGTTATGTTTTCCCTTCACATATTTACCTTCTTAAGCTGGTTTGTTAGCATTGAAGTAATTATTAAATATAAGATGATGATGATGATGATTAAATTATCAAATTATTAAATACCCACAATAAATTGTTAATAATCAAATCTTTTTGTGCCTAATGAAATGATGTAAGAAATTTGCTTGAGGTGGCACATGCATATAACATAGCTACTCCGAAGGCTAAGGCAAGAGAATTACAAGTTCAGGGCCAGGCTACTCAATTTAGTAAGACCCTACCACAAAATAATAAAAGGGGGAGCGGTTTATCTCAGCCCTCCCTGGATCCAATCCTCTGTACCCCTGAAAGAAAGAAACCTGCTTGTTAAAAATTCATAATACAGAGAAACTAAAGGTGTAAGTGAGCTCTAGAATATATGGTAGAGGTTGTGAAGTAGAAAATATTGAAAGGGAAATGGAGTGTAAGGGGTAAATAACGAGGGGAAGAAAAATATGATGGTAATAAAGGGAAACAAAGCTTATGTATATAGGGGGTGGGGTTGGAGGGTAGGGGGGGTGAGAAAAATGAGAATTAAATTATGTCATATACTGGTACAAATCCCCAATATTGTGTGTGATCCTGATGTGTATATATAATGTACCAATAAAGATTCAGTTTTTTTTTTTTTTTGAGACAGGGTCTTGCTTTGTAGTTCAGGCTGGCTCTGAGCTCACTATGTAGCCCAGGCAAGCCTCGAACTCAGCAATCCGCCTGTCTCTGCCTCCCAAGTGCTGGGATTACAGGAGTGAGCCACCACGCCCGGCATTGTGGTATGCAGTGTTGATTGTTGGTGGGCATAAGTCTCCACGCCCAGCCTTATATGTGGTTACTGGGGATCGAACTCAGGACCTTGCACTTGCGAGGCAGGCGTCATAACCACTGAGCCAGCCCTCCGGCCCAAAGATTCAAATTTTTAAAAATTCATAATACAGGAGTGGGGATTTAGCTCAGTGGTTCCGGCATCTGCCTGGCAAGCACAAGTCCTGAGTTCAACTCTCGGTACCACATACCATAATGCCAGGCCTCATGGCTCCTGCCTGTATTCCTAGGTCTCGGGAGACAGAGGCAGGAGGATTGGCAAGAGTTTGAGGCTAGCCTGGGCTACATAGTGAGTTTAGGGCCAGTCTGAACTACAAAGTGAGACCCTGTCTCAAGAAAAAAAAAAATTTCATAATATGGTATTTAGCCAGGGCATGATGGCTCACTCCTATAATCCCAGCATTCTAGACTGAAGAAGAAAGACTGTAAATTTGAGCCCAACCTTAGCAGTTTAACAGCTTGGCGAAATTGTGTCAAAATTTTTAAAAATTTTAAAAGGCTCATTGATACAATTTATTGTGAAGGCCGAGATCAATCCTCAGTACCAAAATAATAATAATTTTTTAAATACACAATGTTTTAACTGTTTAATTAGAACTAAAGGACATGTTGTCATCTTAAAATTCCAATTTGTGCTTCTTTATTTGCACTTTAATTTTCAGCTCGAAGACGTGATGTCCATTTATCGAAAGAACAGGAGAGTCGCTTACCCTCCCATTGGCTCAAAAGTAAAGGGGCCCACACCACCATGGCAGATGCCCTCTGGCGCCTGCGGGATTTGATGCTTCGAGACACCCTCAACATTCGCCAAGCATACAACCTGGAAAACATTTAATCACATCATTATGTTTCTTTTATAGAGCATAAAAAGTTGTGGAACAGTAGCCATTTTAGTTACTGGGGTGGGGGGAAGGAACAAAGGATAATTTTTATTGCATTTTACTGTACATCACAAGGCCATTTTTATATAAGGACACTTTTAATAAGCTATTTCAATTTGATTTTGTTATATTAAGTTGACTTTAACAAATACACAAAGATTTTTTTGCATATGTTTCCTTTGTTTAAAACCAGTTTCATACTTGGTTGTATAAGTAGACCGGGAGTTTTCTCTTTTTACATGTTGCCATGGAACTGAAACCATCAACAATGTCTTGGCTTGGGAATTTTGTTTATTGTTTTGTTTGGGGGAGGGGTTGCTTTTTTTCATAAAAGAACAAAACGAAAAAAAAATTAAGAGTTTACAGATTAGTTTAAGTTGACAATGAAATGTGAAGTTTGTTCTAGTTTACATCTTAGAGCAGGGAGTGTGTATATGTATGTTTTGTGTGCCTGAATATCTTAAGCCACTTTCTGAAAAAGCTGTTTCTTACAGGTAAAGTCAAGTGCTTTCTTTGGAAGGTTGTTACTTAGATTATAGATGTTTGACAGATATGTCACATTTGTTCTATCTCAGAGGCTCTCTATACAAATCCATAGTTAATGCTATGCATCCATCTGCAGCTAGTGTACTTCCCAGATACCTGGAGGAAACAGCAGTTTTCTTGTGCTGAGTTAAACACCTGTGGTGTCATTGATTTTTGCAGAACATGAGCACAGCCAAGAATTATATTTAATCTTGGAAGGTAAGTTTAAGGGTACTTTTGATCTGTTTATAATAAATTCACAAGTTATGCTTATATATGTTAGATGACTTGAGAATTTAAATCTGTTACATTGGAAAACACTGAAGCTCATCTTGAAGAAAGCACTGAGGTGTACATGGATATGACTTATTTTTAAGTATAGTACAACCTTACCTAAAGGAAGGGAGAATAGTAATTGGATATGAACTGTGTCATGAGCATATCTGTGAAAGGGTACAATGCCTACATATGCAAATATGTTTCCTGATTATCAGTTGGGGAATTTTTTTCTTCCCAGTTTCAGGGTTGTAATTCTCAACCAGAAATCTAATACTTTCCAAAATATCTTTTTAAATTTAACTTGCGCTTCTGTATTACAGGAAAACGGAATCATAATTTTAAGAAAATGCTCACTAAAAGACCATCGTAGATCCTAAATACTAGGATTTAGTGACCTTTCTTGTATGGCCCTAGAATAAACATTTGGAAGCAGTGTGCCACTCAAATGGTAGGAAACTACAAGTTTAAAACATTTCATTTGGCTGCACTGTTTCTGAAACCTACTTTATTATCACAACAGGGTGGTTGCTTTTATGGTGGAGTTTCCACTATTGTTTTTGAATGACTCTCAGAGGATACTTTTTTCCTTTTAATCTATGAATCAATACCCAAATGCTTAATTACCACACTTAATAAATCATGAGGGCAAAAGAGTATAGAGTGGAAATATATCTCTTGTATCTGAATACTTTAAATACAGGGGACCCCTAAATGAGCATGGTGATATGCACCTGTAATCCCAGCACTCAGGAGGTTATGGCAAGAGGATCACCATGTGTTCAAGGCCAGCCCGGGTACATACCAATACCCTGTCTCAAAAATACCATAAATAACTTAATTGCCATTAGTCAACCACTGGATCTCAGTTTGCATCAAGTATTGTCATTAATTTTTAATTTTGAAATGTATCGCAGTAGAATGTCAGTAATCTTATTGTTAAACTGAACCAGATAAAGAAATCTTCAGCTCTGGTTATTTGGACCATTAAATCATCATGGCTGTGTGATGCAATCAGATTCTCTTCTTTGTAGACATCCCTGAATTACACCAAAGAACCTGAAACTTAATTTTGATTAAATTATTTATTTATTTCATACATTCATTTTATTTCCCTTTTAAGGGCTGGATGAGACTTCTTTAAAAACTCTTCACCGTGGGCCACTGGGGCATTAGAAGCCAGAGCACTCTTCCTCCAGGCTCCTTCCCCTCCCTTGGGTGCTGTGGGACCCAAGAGCCAGCCAGGAGCTCCCTAAGCGGTATAGAGCTGGCCCAGGGTACCACTAGGCAGGCCCTAATTAAGTTAATAAAAAAAAAGTAATTTTATTTATTTTAGAATCATGTCTTTCTGTACACTAACTTAGGAAACATCAGTTAATATTTAGGATATAAGATTTTAAGTCAGCCATCTTTCCAAAAGAAAGTAAGTAAAAACACTCCTAACTTTTTAAAGTACAAGTAAACCATACATCTTTTTTTTTTTTTTTTTTTTTTTTTTTTGGTCCATGAGGTTAGGAACTATAGGAATGTGGCTTAGAAAGTATAATAGCCTGTTTTCAAAATTTAAGTTCCTATGGAGATTTTTGCTTATATGGTGAAGACCTGTAAGTTTAAAAAAAGAATGTTAGCCAATTAATTTTAAAGGCCTTTAATTATTTAACCCACCTCCCTTTCCTGTCAGGAAGAATTGAGGGAGGACACTTTAAGTTGGAGAAAGTCCTCTAATGATAATTGATTTTTTAGTTTGATTGTTTCCAGACATGATTACAACTTGGTTTATTTTAATTTTTGTATTATATCATCATCTGAGGTTTAAGTGGTTACTAGTCTTTATAACATGTATGTATCATATGTTTGTTCATCTAAAACTTTTTAATCAAAATAAAAATGGAGTTTGCAAAGTGATTTGGGTTAGCCCAGTTTGGTTGTTGTGTTAGTGTCAAGCAAAGAGAAACACTCCTGTGCTCACTTTGGCAGCACATGTACTAAAATTGGAAGGATACAGAGATTAGCATGGCCCCTACGCAAGGGTGACATGCAAACTCATAAGGCATTCTGTATTTTTAAAAAAGAGAAACACTCCTGCAAGCCCTGATTTCATGCTAACAGTTTTGCCAATTTAAGAAAATAAAGTTCCTAAGGAGCAGGTGAAAGTCAATGTGCTAACTCCTGCTTTGGGCTCAAGTATCATCAGACCAAAAAAAAGCACATATAGTTAGACTACAGCCTGAAGTGTCACCTCTGAGGCTGGCAGTCAAGGCTCACATGTCCTCAGAAAGGGCAGATAGGTAGAAATGCAGGCTGAAACTAAAATTGAAGAGCCCTTTATTGAGGTCAGAAGGTAAAGGAAGTATGCCTCCTGTCCTGAAAGTAAAATGACTCACTTCAGATAGTTTGTTTGTGGCCAGAAGAGAAGAAGTGAGCCAGGTGTGTGTTTAACATGTTTATAATATCGCTTTGCAAATCCCTGTAGTTCTGTTCTCCTGAGTGTGTGGGCCTGTACTGCAATCTGTGCCCATGAGTAATTGAGCATACCAATACTAAGTGTTACGTGCTGCCTTTTTAGTTGAGAACTATGGATAAAGTTCAGTACTGAACAAACTGATTGACTTCTTTTCCCCCATTTTAGTATATTTTGTGGTATATCTTAGGGATTACACATAGGTTTGGGAAGAAATTCCAGCTTCTATTTGTATGTGCGGTCTGTGCTGTGATACTAATTTACTAGGAGCAGTCGAGGGTCTAGGTGAAACTTCCAAGATGAAACTTCTAGATGGACAAAAATAATCCTCTTGTATTATTTACTATTTACCTGATTGAGGTACTGCACCACAGATATGGTGGATTTCTAGTAAAAAATGCTAAGTGTTCTGGGTTTTCATTACTCTGAAGTAAGTGCCACAGTTTTTGAAGCTGAAGTTATTAAAAATGTATCAGCCTTGTAGCTTGCAGTAGGGGCACTGCCATTCTCTTTTCAGCATTGGGTTTCTTTTTTATTTTACATCTCCACCAGAAGTTTTCAGTGTGTGGTTTGTAGGGTAATTGAGTATTACTAACAGAAGAGTAAAAGGTTTGGGGTTTTTTTGTTTTCTTGAGACAGGGTCTGACTATGTAGCCCAGCCTGGCCTCAAATTCATGGCTGTCCTCCTGCCTCTGACTTCCATGTACTGTGATTACAGGTGTTTGCCACCATGCCGGGTAAAGGATTAAAAGTTTCAAGGGAAGAGTAATAGTGTAACTCCAGTACATATCTAGTATACAAAACACCACCAAAACAACTCAGAATGCAGAAAAATAACATGCTTGCAGCTTGTTTACAAGGATATGTTCTTCCATATGGCATCAAAAAGGCTCTGAAAATGTGTCACGTTACATAAAATAATTGCTGTGCTAGTCTTCTTCCCTTGAAATCAGACATTGTATTGTCATTTAATCATTATTCTGAACCAGGCATGGTGGCTCATGCCTATAACCCCAGCATTCAGGAGGCTGAGGGAGGAGGATCACAAGTTTGAGGCCAGCCCCAGGGTATATAGTGAATTCAAGCCCAGCCTAAACCACATAGTGAGAGCCTGTCTCAAAAAACTAAACAGACAAACCAAAACATTAGCATTCTGAAGGAATAAAAAAAAAGGAAAACTATAGAGAAGGGTAACAATTCAGGCTAGTGGTTCTGGGGAAGAGGCAGAGGGACGTGCCAGGGAAGGAACCCCAGCAGACAATAAGATGGCTAATGGTTTCATTGGCATTTAGTACTATTCTTTTTTTTTTTTCTTTTTGAGACAGGGTCTCGCTTTGTAGTTCAGGCTGGCCCTGAGCTCACTATGGTGCCCAGGCAAGCCGCCGCGAACTCAGCAATCCTCCTGTCTCTGCCTCCCAAGTGCTGGGATTACAGGCGTGAGCCACCATGTCCGGTGGCATTGTGGTATGCGGTGTTGATTGTTGGTGGATGTGTCTCCACGCCCAGCATTATATGTGGTTACCGGGGATCAAACTCAGGACCTTGCGCTTGCGAGGCAGGCACCGGAACCACTGAGCTAACCCTCCGGCCCAGTACTATTCTTTATAAAAGGTGTATTACATATATTCTGTGTAGCAAATATACTTCAACTTCTGAACTGGGGGAGGGATTACGTAGGATGTAGCCATAATTGACCATCATGCCACTTCTCTTCCCAGGTATTACGGTGCTCTTTATCACTGAGCTATAATTCCCAACCCTTTGTAGCATTAATTCTGAGACAGGGTCTTGTAGAGCTGCCCAGACATGACTTAAATTTGAATTTATGATTTTGATCTCCTTGTACTGTAATTTTATATAAAGCAATCTAATCGCCAGACCATGTCTAGGGTTAGATTAACAATGGATGACACAGTGAGCAGGGTGATGATGCAGCTCCGCGCTCTCACAGGTGCTGGCAGCCTTTATGGGCTTCCCCAGATGTCTCCCCCAGTGACGGTCATATTGCTGAAGTAGTACTTTGATGAGATCTGAGTCCTTGGTTCTATTTACACTGGATTGGCACTAACACTAGTGAATGAACTTAGATTAGGGAAAAAAAACTAGAAAAATTTAAGGCATGTTTGTGGCAGAGAAAATTAAGGGTACCCTGTAGTGTTAAGTACTACCTTGTTTACAATACCTTCTTTTAGGTAAAGCTAGGAACTTTGCAGTGTTGACCTTCTATAGAAAATAGACATTTTCGGGGCCGGAGGGTTAGCTCAGAGGTTCCAGCGCCTTCCTCGCAAGTGCAAGGTCCTCAGTTCGATCCCCGGTAACCACATACAATGCGGGGGCATGGAGACTCACGCCCACCAGCAATCAATACCGCATACCACAGTGCCAGGCATGGTGGCTCACACCTGTCATCCCAGCACTCAGGAGGCAGAGACAGGAGGATTGCTGAGTTCGAGGCTTGCCTGGGCTACATAGTGAGCTCAGAGCCAGCCTGAACTACAAAGCGAGACCCAGTCTCAAAAAAAAAAAAAAAAAAAAGACATTTTCTTGTTTGTAAAGATGTTGGATGTGATTATCCAAACACATTAAAATGCATTCTTTTTCTCCACTAACTCAGACTTACAGTTGGTCAGACTGGCAAATCTCCCTCAATAGACTCTGTCCGCCATTTGTCTCAAGACTGGTTGCTTCACTGGGTAAATTCACTCTTACGGAAGGAGTAGCTATATTGATTTTTAGCACCTGGTTGAAAGAGCAGCATTTTGATTATAAAGGGGTATGAGTTGTGGAGATCTGGCCTCCTGTGCCAGGAAGTTAACAGGAACACTAGCATGAGTAACATGTAGTAGTCATTCAGGAATTCCTGCCAGCCTAACAAAAAGTGTACAAGCTGGAGGCAGACAGAAATGTAATCTGCATAATTATCCTCTTTTAGATGATCCTGCAGTGGAATAGATCTTTGACATCCATGATTTGAATCCTGTAAAAAAATTAAAAGTTGGGCCGGAGGGGCCGGAGGGTTAGCTCAGTGGTTCCGGCGCCTGCCTTGCAAGCGTAAGGACCTGAGTTCGATCCCTGGTTACCACATATAATGCTGGGCGTGGTGGCTCACGCCTGTAATCCCAGCACTTGGGAGGCAGAGACGGGAGGATTGCTGAGTTCACGGC
>PVIC010011130.1:0-41895 GCA_004025085.1 Thryonomys swinderianus
ATATATATATATATATATATAAAATGTACCAATAAATTCAATTTTAAAAATATAGAATAACATCAAAAATGTTGGATAAAGAGTATTCAATATGTGTTTTCAATAAGGGCAATATAACCCCTATGAAGATAAAAAGTGGTCAGTGAAGAAGACAAAAAATCCTTTTTATGGACAAAACACAGACATGTAAATGATACACAGTAAATCAGTAGATTTAAAATTTCATGGGGTGAGGGGGCAGGGACTTAGCTCAGTGATTCCAGTGTCTGCCTTGCAAGTGCAAGGTCCTGAATTCAAGATCCTGAGTTTGGTCCCCAGTACCACATACTGCAATGTTGGGTGTGGTAGCTCATGCCCATAATCCCAGGACTCAGGAGGCAGAGGCAGGAGGTTTGCTGTGAGTTCAAGGCTCATTTGGGCTCCATAGTGAGCTCAGGGCTAGTCTGAACTACAAAGTGAGACCCTGCCTCAAAAAAAAAAAAAAGTTTCACGGAAGAAGAGAAGCAGTTAGGAAAATGTGGCTTCTAAGGAAACACTATAAGTAATTTAGGTGATATATATGATTTAAGTGTCTGTTTCATTTAAATTGAGGTCACCATGTGTTTTAATTACAGATAACTTATATGAGACCTGAAGTTTCCATCTGAAAGTTTTCTTCTTCCTGAAGTTTTCTGAGTCTGAAAAGCAGCAAGTAAGAAGGGCAGCAGTGAAGGCCACGTGGCTCCGCCCTCCTCCTCACGGGGTGGCAATGTGCTTTTCTCCAGAAATACCCTCCCAAGCTTGCTTTGCTTGTCATTCCTACCTGAGAATAGATTTCAAGTCAAACACACCCCTCTCAGAGAAACCTTTCCTAGTCATTTATTTGAGGTTAATTATCAAGCATCCTTTTTACACAGTTTTATAGCTTCTTGTGCTTTACTCCTTTGCTTTTATTATTGCTGGTCTTGCTGCACGATTCTTTTTCACACCACTAAAATGTACACTGTACACTTTGTCCACCATTTTATCTCCAAGTGATAGTTCAGTGCCTGACACCTGAACTGTCAAGCAGTAATTTTTCAGTGAATGAATGAATGAACAAAATATGATTCAGACTTTAGAATAACCCAGAATAAAAGTCTGAATGTAGAATTTCAGGTAATGTAGGATTCTTTGATTTACTCTAATTAGCATCATGTTAACCCTGAGTTAATCATAGGTCGGTAACTAATTAAAAAAAATATTGACGAGCACCATGGTTATTCTATGTGAAGCTATTTGGAAGCTGGAAACTATAAAAAAGCTCCATACAGTTTTGTATAATAAAGAAGCATAAAGAAAATCATACAGCTTTTCTGTATCCCCCACTACTTCAGAGGCGTTGTGGTTCTGAAGTCCTTGATTTATTAAACCAACATTGATTACTTTGCAGTTTCATTCACTTGAGAATTCAAGAATTGAGAATTCAATATTAAAGAACCAAGTTATCCTGAAGAAACAGGGACTCTCAGAAGGTGATGTTCCGTCGTGGCCTTGTCCTCCGGGGAGCTAACCCTCAGGGAAGATCAGCAGTTTGATTTGGTCATGGAATCCAGCCTCTGCCTCCATTCCTGGCTCCTATTCTGAGAGAAAGGACTACTGTCTTCATTTTCTGCTCCAGAATGGTTCATAATGGAGATACATAATCCTTGAAGTCTAAAACACTTTATTAAATTTCAGGGTGACTTTCACCACCAGATAAGACAAGGAGAGTAGCTAATGCTACATCTTCCTAGTAACTGAGTTCCTTCACCTTTAATAGCACCACATACAGAGACTCAAGCTTTCAATTTGATTTCATTTTTAGGAAAGAAAATGTTTATCTCTCTCTTCCATGGAATTGTCCTGTTAAAGCCACAATATGTTCACTCACTACAAAGCTCATATAGCGTGATAATCAAGTGCCCCACATTCTGGTTCTTGGTGACTTCAAGGTTTTCTCTGAAGGGAAAATGTATGAATGCTTTATATCTGTCTACCTAAAGTGTCTGTTTTAGGAACTTTCACAAAGTACAGAAAGTTCCCTGGGAAGTCAACACTCCATGCGACATTCAACTCAGGGCACAAAGTCATTTTTTTTTTTTTTTTTTGAGACAGGGTCTCACTTTGTAGTTCAGGCTAGCACTGAGCTCACTATGTAGCCCAGGCAAGCCTCGAACTCAGCAATCCTCCTGTCTCTGCCTCCTGAGTGCTGGGATGACAGGCGTGAGCCACCTCGCCCGGCCACAAAGTCATATTTAAAATATTATTTATTTCATGTTCAGCTGCCTTTTTAATTTTAGTTTTTGTGACTTTAAGGTGTACAAAAGATTAGTAGAAAATGCATATATCCATAAAAATCAGTGAATATAGATCTTAATCAGAGTTCTGCCATTCATTGGCTTAGCTATGTGTAATTGTGGCCTAATCTCTGGGTTTCAATTTTCTTATCTAAGAAATTTAGATAATACTTCCTATTTCACAGATTTTGCTGAGAATATTTGTTTTAGGAATCCCAAGTGTGTCATGGGAATCTCAGAACTGTGGCTCCTGACCACACACACAGAGGGGAAATTCTATACTGGAACGTGGGTGCAGGAAGTGGAGGGGACCCTCGGTCAGGTGCCTGCCTCCCCCCGGGTGAGCCCCTCTCAGCACACTGCTGTCAGCTGCTGCTAACAGATGCCAGCCAGCCAGAGTGGCTACTTGGGCTGCTTGTCACTGCACCGTGCCAGCAGGAAGAGATGATAAACCTATCAAATTCATAATATGTCCATATCACTATCCTAAAGGTAGCTTTCACACACTTTTTTTTGAGACAGGGTCTCGCTTTGTAGTTCAGGCTGGCCCTGAGTTCACTATCTAGCCCAGGCAAGCCTCGAACCCAGCAATCCTCCTGCCTCTGCCTCCCGAGTGCTGGGATGACAGGCGTGAGGTATGTGGTATTGATGGCTGGTGGGCATGAGTCACCATGCCCAGCACTGTATGTAGTTACCGGGATTGAACTCAGGGCCTTGTGCTTTCAAGGCAGGGGCTGGAACCACTGAGCTAAATCTCCAGCCCTCTAAAACACTTTTGGTGAGTGCTGGGGGCCTTCTGTAAAATTTCTGGATTCATGATCTTTCATTTTTTCATGTACAAAGATCTTAGGTACTCATTTAAATCCCAGTAATTATTACATAAATAAGATACTGGAGGTTGTTAGCAACACAGGCTGCCTAGAGTCTTCTGACCATGACAGAGTATCTCAGAGGAAGTTCCAGACTGAGGGACACTGAAGAGACAGCTCAAGGCAACCAGGACCTTGGACTGGCTCCTGCCAAACTGATGAACTCCAGATACCTCTAGACTACATATAAGCATTTTTCTAATTTTGATGATGCATGCAATTTAATCTCAAATAACTCAGAAAAATATAATATGCATGTATATATTGAGTTAGAATGATAACGATAAAGGTAATGTGGTAAAATGTTAGCATTCAGTTAAGTTAGCTCATCTGGAATTTTCTGTTGTGGTTGCAGCTCTTGGGTAAATCAGAAACAGTTTTTAAAATCCACTCACCAAAACATCCCTTACCATTCCACATAATAACCAAACAGCATCTTGCATATCTGGCTACTCTCTGTCTTATTCAAGGGCATCAAAAAATGCTTTTCTCCTCTTTCTTTCTGGCATGTTAGCCAAATTCATTACTTTATTCCTTTGGCACATGATCATCTCTTTCCTTTTGCTGTTGAACAGAACTGGGAATTCCCTATGAGAGATTCTGAGCAGGATAAGACATGTGTGTGTCTCTCCATCTAATGGCATTGGTTTTGCTGCCACCCTGACACCCCCCAAACATAAATTCAGTCACAGCGCTGGGAAATGGGGGGAGTAGTTGTTCTCAGGTAAGAAGAATTCATTTTCAAATCATGAAAACTCATAAAAGAAAAAATAGGGGAAGTAGAAGCCAATAGCACTGTTGACCTCATTCCAGCAACAGGTACCTGTGAGCCTAGGGAAATCCGAGTTAGGGTTCAGAACGTTCTGCAGGCCCAGACGGATCCCACACCTGATCAGTGCTGTTAAGAGGGAGCCTCTGTCCACACGGGAGTGAACTTGCCGCCCTTCCTTGGCTATGTTCTTCCCATTCTCTGATGCCCCAACCCTGCCTGCTAGTCCAGCAGGTCTCGCTAGGATCTAGGGAAACAGGCCGAGCACCAGTGTGCTGTTCCCACCTGAAGATGAAGAGCAAAGTAGAAGGAAAGCAAGTAGAAACCGCAGCTCTGCTCACCTCCAGTCACAGCTGTCCTGAGCCACAGTCTTCGTCTATATCAAGTCTCTGAGGAGCTGAGGCTCCCTCACCACATGCTATATATAGAGAGAGGCTGTGTATCTGGGTTTTCATTACACAAGGTGTTTTTGACAGGTCCCCAGCCAAGATCCACTTTAAAACAAAAGCTACACAAAGACTACAAAAAGGCCACACAAAGTTTAACAAAAGGCTAAAGAAAGACCAAACAAAAGCCAAAGAAAGTTTAAACAATGAGTGAAACAAAAACGAAACAAAAGCCAAACAAAGACAAAAACAAGAGGCAAAACAAAGAGCAAAACAAAATCTAAACAAAAGCTAAGCTATCACCCATGGCCTCAAACACACATATCATACCCCACTCCATGGTACCACATGCATTCTGCAGCCTCCCCTGTTCTCAGTGCCATATGTGAAACTGAACACGTTGCCATTCCAGACCAACTTCAGAACCCCACATCCATCCACCCCATACCCTTCCCCCACCCCACCCAGCACACCAGGCCTCCCGTCCACACCCTGAGATGCCCGTACGCCGTGCACAGAGTCACACAATGTCCTCTCACTGAACTCTGGTTTCTTTGTTTTTTTGAGACAGGGTCTGGCTTTGGAGTTCAGACTAGCCCTGAACTCACTATGTAGCCCAGGCTAGCCTGGAACCCAAAATAGTCCTCCTGCCTCTGCCTCCTGAGTGCTGGGATGACAGGCATGAGCCACCATGCCCAGCATTGTAGTATGTGGCACCAGGGATCAAACTCTTGACCTGATGCTTGCCAGGCAGATGCTGGAACCACAGAACTAAATCCCTGGCCCTGAACTTTGGTTTGCATATTGCATGCAGACTGAATACACATCCACACTCCTCACACACATAGCCGTAAGACTAATGTGCATATACAGAAGATCTAGTCTAGTTTAGTTACAACTAAGATTGAATTTGGAAGATTCCATGACAATTACATTCAAATTTCTGAAAATTTTTGTAAACTTTCTTTTATGGTAGATGATTTCTATAAATAACGAATCTCACTCTACATGATATTGGTTGGTCTGGAACATATCCTTATCTTTTTGTTAAAATTTGAGGACCATGCTGTTAAATCCCATAGTTTCTTGTTCTATTAAATTTCATGGGTTCTATAACTCCGTCCTTCTGCTGAGTTTCCTTTTATGTGTGTAGGACTCACAAATGAACATTGAAAGGATATTTCTGAAACCAACCCAACCAAGCAACAACCTTGCCTCTTGAATTCCCAGAACTTACTGAGATGGTAGACTATAAATGTCAACATTACCATCGAGTTTCTTCTGCGGCCCATGTTTCAGAGTATGTATATATATGGAAAAGAATCAGCCAGGGAATTTAGAAAAGATGATGACTACAAACATTCAGTAGAAGTCTCACTGTGTACAAACTCAGTGGCTAATTAAGCGTCTCTTTCCTGCACCACTAGTTATGTTTGTTGATTGCTTCTTTCGCACTGTGGGCCCAGCCAGCATCCTGTCACACTGTAATGAACATTAGCTGAGGACTGGGGACAAATGCTCAGAGCCTGAGCTCTGGAAAACCCTGCACCCTGGCAGAGCCACAGGCTCCACCTCACTGGGCTGGATGGAGTGTGGACTGAACCCAGCAAGAGTTGTGGGCTAGATGGAGCAGGGCCTTGCACAGGGAGGGCGGTGATGGGTCAGGATCTGTAGTCCAGGGCCTAAGGAAACTTACAGACAGGATGGGCACCAGCTGTAAGGACTTAATCATGAAACAGAAGGATGTTGGATTATTTTGATAATTCATGACTGAGTGGGAAGAGTACAAAGATCTGTTTTTGGAGCCAGATGTGGTAGCACACAGGCAGCACTCCAGGAGGCTGAGGAAGGAGGATCACAAGTTGGAGCCCAGCCTGGACAACTTAGCAACTCAGAAAGAACCTATATTAAAAAAAAAAAATCTAAAGATGTAGCTTAACACAAAGACCCTGTGTTCAACCCCCCATATCACAGAAAATAGAAGAGACTCATATTTATTTAAGGACCCTGGTGCTTCTCAGACTTTTCCACCAATCCCTAAAAGGCACATTTCTGTTAAGGGCCATCTTTGATCTTCTACTCCATAAAACACGGGCTGATGTTCCTTATTCTTATTTAGATCTAGTGTCTTGTCTTCATACAACAGTGTTCTCAGTGCCAAAAGGACTGCAGGGAGCCTACCTCGTGGTCAGCATCACCTTGAGCGTCACCTTGCAAGGCCGGCGGGACTTTGACTGCTGCCCTTTGCCAGCACTGTGGAGGTTTCCCCGGGGTCCCCTGGGCATGGCCGACAGCCCTGCAGGTTAGGGCGACCTGTGCCTCCAGCCTCCCAGATGCTTAGACCTAACCTCGGTAACTCTACAGTGACTTTCCGAAGATGGACTGAATTAAAGTGACTCAGTGGACTGGTCCCTAACCCAGATGGCCCTTGCTTAATACCAAGGGTGCTCTGCACACACCAAGACACACAGGACGTGAGACAAAGAGACAGGGAGCAGACAACCTCCAATGGGCCCCGGGAGCCACGGGACAGTCTGGCTCCTTCTGGCCTCGGGTTTCTCACTTGGAGAAATACGAGACCATACGTACGTGTCTGCTGTTCTATAGCCGTTTATTACACTTTATTACCATAGCCCTAACAAACCAATGCACATGACACCAATCCAGGACTAACTCATTCATTTTTATATTTATCATATTAGCACTGACAAGGTTAGATGAGTGTTGAAAGGCCTGGGCTGGAGACAGCAGTCATGGTGCTTCCAGTCATCCCCTCACCAGAGGTAGCAGCCTTACGTTCTCTAGTTGCTGCTGTTGTTGTTTCTCTAATCTGTTTCACACTATTAACACAAATAGCCATTTGTACACTTATGTGTTGCAGGCTCTTGGCTTTCTCTGGAGGGTTTAGTTTTCTTATTTTCTGCTTCTTCCATTCCCTCATCCCTTACCCATGGAATCTAGTTATGTCAGCGCTTATATTATTACAAGTATGTAAATATAAGTTCCTATAGAGCCTCATAATGCACTATGCTTGTTCTCCTTTTTTGTACAACTTTCTTATCCCTGGTCTTCATAACTGTTCTTACTGTTCACTTTAAATCACTTTGGTTTTAAAACTTGTGACTCATTTTTCCAAATATTCCAGCAAATCCATCAACTATCAATGAATCATTTCAAAATATTTTAATACATTAAGTAATCCCTTAGGTCTCTTGTCTTCTGCAACCCTTTGGTCCTGGTGTCAGGCTAGCTGCTAGCTGCCTGGACCAGACCTGGATCTTCTTCGTAATGGGCCGACCTGTCCTAAGGCCCAGGCCACCTTACCTCACTTTCGTCTTCTCTTACTCCATAGCCTACTCCACTGCGTTCCTTAGAAAGGGTTTCTGTAGGGCCAGGGTGTGACGTGGGCCTGTGATCCCAGCCCTGGAGGAAGCTAAGGCATGAAGACTGTAAGTTCAAGCCTAACCGAGGCAACTTATGTTGAGGTCCCATCTGAAAAATTAAAAAATAAAAATAAAATTTAAAAAGGGCTGTGGATATAGCTTAGTGTAATGGCCTTAGGTTCAGTGCTTTATGGTGCTAAAGATATAAATATCTAAATAAATAGAATTTCTATAAAATTAAGTTTTCCTAGAGCTTATATACCTGGAAAATATTTTATTCTGCCCTCACACTTGATTACCTGTCTGGATACGGAAGTCTAGGGTCTCACTCTGACCCCACTGTCCTGAGAAGTCCCTGCGCTGGGCTCATGGGACTTCCCGTCCCCACTGCACAGACTTTGTCATCTGGAAACTCGTTAACACTCCATTTTGAATTTTTCCTTTTCTCTTTATTAATTTCTCTGTTTCCTTCTTCTTCCTCAAATTTCTTTTATTTGACTATTTAGCTGTGTAAATGGATCTTCTAGATGGTCCCTCATTCTTCATCTATTTCCAACTCTGACTTTCTGTTTTGCATTTATAGTTTTCTCATTATATCCTCCTACTGAACTTTACTTTTTTTTTTGACCACCACACTTTTTCAGATCTAAGACATTGTTATTGTTTGGTGACCTTTCCTTTCAAAGCACAGAATACTTCCTCTAAACCTAATGCCAAATGTTTTGTTGTTAAAAATGAGTATATAAGTGAACAACCTACAGAAGTTGCCTTAAGAAGATGTATATGTTACTTCTAAAATAAGGACATTCCCATATTTCACCTCAAAATTTAAATGTACTTGAGCTATAACTACAATGAGGCAATGATTATGTGTCTAACAAACAAAATGGCATATCAAAATATTCAAGTTTTCTGATGTTGAAAGATTTGACTCCGTATCATGGCGAACATCTGACTTCAAAGATAAAAGATAAGCCAGGGATTTTAAACAACAATGCTATCTTCCTGTGTAAATACAGGAAAATGAGTGCTTTGTTTTAAAAAATAAGACCAAGGATAGGGCTCAGTGGTTCTGGTGTCTGCCTTGCAAGTACAAGGTTCTGGTTTCATTCCCTGGTATCACACACCACAATGCCGGGTGTAGAGGCCTATGCCTGTAATCCCAGAACTTGGGAGGCAGAGCCAGGAGGATTGCTGTGAGTTCGAGGCCTGCCTGGGGTACATGGTGAGTTCAAGACTAACGTGAACTACAAAGCGAGACCCTGTTTAAAAAAAATAAAGAAAGGCTATTTCAAACTACTGGAAGGTAAAAATAAACTGGTTGATCAAATATAATAGAGACAAATCTAAATATTTCCTCATCTGTCCTTCAGTCTTGACTTGTGGTATACATCAGCCTTGCTCAGATTTCCACCCTGAACCTACAGCTCTGAGGCTGAGAGTGCCACATTCTGTGGTAAATAGAGATAAGGACCAGGGAGCCTCACAGACAAGGCTTTGTGTTCCCGAGCTCCACCCCACGTCTTCTGTTCTACGGGGACGCTCACCATTGTGTTCTGGCCAGGCGTGCCTGGTGGAATAATGGATGTCATGTTCCCCCAGTATGGAGCTGGGTTCTTTCCAGTTTGCTGTGTAAGAAGTCACTCAGCCACCCTCTACGTTTACGTGTCCTGAATCCAGTCCAGTAGCTCCCCATTTAATAACCCCAGGGAAGAAGCATGTGCAGAACCCTAACCAACAAAAAGCACGAATGAAGTGTCCACGTGACATCAAGGTGGTGTGGCCCCTGATGCCAGCTGTGACTGTGCTGTCAATCACCCAGAAACAAGGAGTCTACACAGAGAAACAGGACCTAAAGTACATGGAAATATCTTTGAAATAAAGAGAATTTAAATAAAGAAAAGTATTCTTGTTTTAATTCTATGCTACTAAGCAATCAAGAGTCTGGTGGTATGGGAAGAAAGTGCCTTGTAAAAATCATGGATTCGTGACCATTTCACAAAAGATTAATAGGCTGCAATTAATTATCAGGTTTTATTTTTTTAAATAATAAGAACATTACTTGAGGGGCTGGGGATTTAGCTCTAGTGGTACTGTGCCAACCTTGGATGTACAAGGGCCCAAGTTCGATCCCCGGTACCACAAAAAAAAAAAAAAAAAAAAAGCAAACCTGGATACAGTAAGATTTCTGTAAATAGAAGCTACATATCTAATTTATTGCCCCTTGATAAATTAAAACCCTGGATTCCAAACCTGTGGACCTAAAGTCCACGATATGCTCCAGCACATGTGTCTAAGGCGAGATGAGCCTGCTCTTAACCAAAGCTACCAATAACTCTCTCCCACTTGCCAGGTTCCTCAGTGGGCGGCCTGGCCTCTGGCAGCCTATGCCATCTCTTCTGCAGGAGAGGCCAGGCCTCACCTCCGCGGGGCTTCCAGAGCCCAGACGGCTCCCCCGCACCTCCTCTCCAAGTCCTGAACATCAGCCAGCTTTCTCAAAGACAGCTCTGAGTACAACAGGGCTCCTCAAGATTTCTTTTTAATAAAACATTTCCCAGCTAATTAAAACCCTCTAAAGCTCCATGCCAGCTGGGGCCAATGACCAGAAAATTTTCACGCAAGGGAAGTTTAGCCAGGTTTGAGTGAAGGTCTCACCGCTGAGTCTCAGCAAGCAGTGGACAGTGACTGGCGAGGCCGATGGGAAGGGAGAATGCAGAGGCACCCGCACAGCTGGCTCACAGCTGGTCCCTTGGCCGCCAGGAGAAGGCAGGCGGGCTGGAAACAGGACGGATCACACCAGGGTGGCTGCAGGGTGTCTACAGAGAGGCTTGCCCAGGTGTGCCAGGGTCCATTTCCAGAAGACACGAGCACCTGAACCAACAGACCGAACAGAGCAGATGGCCCTGAGAGCCTGACTAGACCGAGAGAGCAGAGGGAGGATGGGTTGCACCCTCTGCCTGACCACTGTGCTACAGAGTGTGCAGTCCTCTGGATGCCTGCCCAGTCTTTAAAACTGGACTGGAACCCATACAACTAGGCCCCCCATTTGGACCTTGCACTACACCATGTTCTGGTTCTGCAGCCATGGAGAGATCCGGAGATTTTTCCACTTTTATTCTCACATCACCCAGTATTTAAAACAAGTACATATGTATCCTGGGCTGGAGATTTAGCTCAATGGTTTGGGTGCCTGCCTAGCAAGTGCAAGGTCCCTGATTCAATCCCCGATAATTACATAAAATAATCCCAGGCGTGGTGACTCACGCCCACCAGCAATCAGTACCACATACCACAGTGCAGGGCATGGTGACTCACTCCTATCATCCCAGCACTCGGGAGGCAGAGGCAGGAGGACTGCTGAATTCCAGGTTTGCCTGGGCTACGTAGTGAGCTCAGGGCCAGCCTGAACTGCAAAGCAAGACCCTGTCTCAGAAAAAAAAAAAAAGTACATATGTATCCTGTGATGCTGTTTCTCTGGAGAATCCTGACACCTATACCTTGAAGTCATTTAGCAATAAAGAGAATTTAACACAATATTCGAAGTAAAAAGAAGAGCAATAACTTTCTACTTTATAAAAAGAAATACCAGGGCCCGAGATTTAGCTCAGTGGTTCTGACACCTGCCTAGCAAGCGTAAGGTCCCTGATTTGAACCTGGTAACCACATACAGCAATGTTGACTCACACCCACCAGCAATCAGTACCACACACTACAATGGCAAGCATAGTGGCACACGCCTGTAATCCCAGCACTCAGGAGGTACAGGCAGGATTGCTGTGAGTTCAAGGTAAGCCTGGGCTACGTAGTGAGCTCAGGGCCAGTCTGAACTATAAAGCGAGAACCTGCCTCAAAAAACAAAAAACAAACAAATAAAAACACACCAGATATGGGACCTTCAGCCGTGAGCCCTCTCAGGATTGTGGGAATCTCTGGGTGCCTGGCTGAGGATTCATGTGATCAGAGGACACCATTCTCCCATTAAACCTCTGTTATTTTAGGTGTCTGTAAGCAGCAGTCAGTTTCTAAAGGTATGAACAGGTCTCCACAAGGGACATTTCTTTTTTTTTTTTTTTTTTTTGAGACAGGGTCTCACTTTGTAGTTCAGGCTCACTCTGAGCTCACTATGTAGCCCAGGCAAGCTTCAAACTCAGCAATCCTCCTGTCTCTGCCTCCCAAATGCTGGGATTACAGGTGTGAGCCACCACGCCCAGCAGGGACATTTCTATTTGGGATAAATACTCATGTCATGAGACTTTTATTGTTGTTTTTCCTGGTATCAGGAATAGAACTGAGGACCTTGTGCCTGCCAGGCAGGCATAGTGCCACTGAGTCACATCCTAAACCCATGTCCTGAGACTTTAATACATCAATTATTAACCAAATAATTATTGCAAGACTCTGTGGTCTGGGTTATGAATGTGGCTGTGTCGATGAAGGAGACCCAGAAATCCTAAGCTGTGCAATGTGTCTGAGATGGTTCTCACCCAGAAGCCAGCCATCACGGCAACCTTCCCTCACCTGAGACATTCACCAGAGTATGAGCTGCTCATTGCTGAGGTCAACAAGTGCTAAAAGCTTGACGATCTAAAACAACACAGCTGCACCATCTCACACTGTGGAGTCGACTTAAGTCAAGGAACCGGCAAAGCTGAGCTCCATTCAGACTTCAGAAGAGAAAGTCCTTTTTCTGCCTTGCTATCCTTTAGGACTCTGCCTGAGTGGCTGTGCAAAGGCAAATATAAATTAAAGAGAAAGGACCCATTTTCCCTGTTGAAAATGTGGGAGAGATTTCTCCTGCCTTTTTGAGTTTTTAAAACTTGAAATTGCAACTTGTTTCTCTACTGCCTTTGAAAAGCATGCAAGTTCCTTTAAAAGTTAAGTCAGACTCTGAGAGGTTTGGAGCCCAGGGTGTCTCCTGCAGGACCTGGACATCATCCCTTTGAGATGTGACTATCACGAGACATGTCTAGCACACCCCCAATTTCGGTGTGACGTAACACCCTGACTTCCTGGGAAGAATAGCAGCCTCATTCCAGAACACAAAGTGGCCTTCCTGTATCACAATATGAAAGGCTTATTTTTGTATTGCAGAGAGAGCCAACGTGACTAAAGCAGCCAGGTACCTCACTGGCAGGTTACTTTAGGATGAACAATGTATGACACAATTTGTAACAAAAGGTATTAATGATAATCTTTGGCAATGTCACTTTCTTTAAACTCCTGAGGGAATGAGAGAGGTACTACCATCAACTACCTTTGAAGAAAAGCAAGTGTTCTGATTCTGCTTAAAATCAGGTCTTATAACTGACTTTCACAAGTGGTGGTGCCAAGTCTTCTCACTTGAGGACTTGCAGTTGTATATCTTGAAAACATGTGTGTCCACCGGGCTGTGTACAATCACGAAATAAAGTCCTCTCTGTTTTCACACTCTGGCCAACTACCTATATGTCCCTTAAGTTCTGGCTTAGTGCTATTCTATAATAAAATTGTTTTCTTTCTCTTCTGCTTTGTAAGGATAGTTTAGAGGTTGACAGGAGTTTGTTTCAATTGTTTTCCCAACATTTGTCTTCCTCTGTTTTCAAACTTCTGTTCTTTGACCTCTACTTCAACTTCTTTTTCATAAAACTAAGTATATGCTTACTCTAAAACTCAGGATCTCACTGCTGAAGCTAATCTAAAGAAATAATCCTAACAGATATAGAAACATTAGAAACAGTCTAAATGTCCTTCATGTGGTGACTGGATAATCCAACTCTGGTTCATCCACACAATGGAAAGGGAACAAAATATTGGCATGTGCAACAATGTGGATGAATTTCAAAAGCACTGTGTTAACTGGAAGAAGCAAACACTATAGGCCAGAAGTCATGTGACTCCCTATACATGATGTTTCAGAAGAGCCAAAATAATGCGAAAGACAAGGATTTGTGGTCACCAGGAACAGAGGTGGGGAAAAGCTGAGGATGGCTATAGAAAGCCAGGCATTGCAGCAGATATCTGTAATCCCAGCACTCTGAGAGGCTGCTGGGAGGATCACGTTTGAGCACAGCCTGGGCCACTTAGTGACTTGGCAAGACTCTCTGAAACTAAAAAGAGGGTTGGCAAGTGGCTTAGTGCAAAGGCCTTGGTGCAATTCCCAGTACTGAATACATAGGCACAGGAAAGTGCTTTGGGTGCTAAAACTATTGTGTATCTTGGTTATTGTGGTAGTTAGGAACTGTATGCATTTGGCAAAACTAAAACTATAAAACAAAAAGGTTTTGCTATCTAAATATCATATTCCAATTAAAAAAATTTAATTCAAAAAATGATCAGCTCTAAAATAGGGGAGAATGGGGGACATACAGTAAACAAAATAGAAGCACACAGTGGGATGAAGAAAATACTTTGCCATATGCATTCGTAACAAAGTGTCAAAAAAAAAAAAGCCAAAGTGTCACACACTAGGAAGCTTATAATAGAAAAGTTTCCCAGTGTACTAGTGAGGGCTCTCTTCCTATGGCAAAAGAGGGCAAGAGAACTTCCCAGAGTCCCTTTTTTTTTTGAGACAGGGCCTCGCCCTGTAGTTCAGGCTGGCTCTGAGCTCACTATGTAGCCCAGGCAAGCCTTGAACTCAGCAATCCTCCTGCCTCTGCCTCCCGAGTGCTGGGATCACAGGCGTGAGCCACCACGCCCAGCACTGTGGTATGTGGTATTGATTGCTGGTGGACGTGAGTCTCCACACCCAGCATTGTATGTGGTTACCGGGGATCGAACTCCGGACCTTGTGCTTGCAAGGCGCCGGAACCACTGAGCTAACCCTCTGCCCCCCCCGCCTTTTTTTTGAGACAGGGTCTCGCTTTGTAGTTCAGGCTGGCCCTGAGCTATGTAGCCCAGGCAAGCCTCGAACTCAGCAATCCTCCTGCCTCTGCCTCCCGAGTGCTGGGATGACAGGCGTGAGCTACCACTCATGGCATTGTGGTATGTGTATCTAACTGCTGGTGGGTGTGAGTCGCCACGCCCAGCATCGTGGTATGTGGTACCAGGGATCGAACTGGGAACCTTGAGCTTGCCAGGCAGGCACTGGAACCACTGAGCTAAATCTCCGGCCCAGCCCCGTCTATTTTACGTGCATCAATTCAGGAGGGCTTCACCCTCCTCCCATTACCAGCACACTAGGTTCCCTTAGCAAGAGGGACACAAGCATTCGGTGCACTGCATGTATCAACAATTACACAAAGAAAAAGATCAAGAAAAATAAGAAAAACAATTACACTATCTAGATGGATTAAATAACTAAAACAAAGATTTGGGACTGCTCACTGGGACGCAACCAATATGAGGCCTTGGGGCTGCAGGCCCTTCTCCTCCTCAGTTTGCAGTCTGGTAACCCCAGTCCCCACTCCACACCCGGGAACCGGAGGTGCTGACGGGCCTCTCTGCTCTCACGGGTCGCTCAGACTTACCCTGTCGATCAGAGCCTTGAAGAGCTTTGTAGAAGACAGTACTCTGCCTATTACAACATGGTGAGTGTCCAATGGGCCCGAGTCCTGTTCTGTTGAGTTCCATATAGTAGGAACTAGCTATTATTATCTTTAACAAATATAAATAAGAGCACTGGTGGGTGAGAAAAAATTGAGCTGTGGCCCCTACTTTGTGCCACATTCCGCTAACTCTTCACATTAGCTCAGGATACAAAGTGCGAATAGAAGGTTCCCTCTGGAAACGCTGCCTGAGCAAGAAGAGGTGTACAACCCAGCCCTGCAAGGCGGCGCATGCATGTGTAAGCCCTTCCCTCATTTCTGGTTAAGGAACACTGGACAGCGCATCCTATGAAAATATCATCATCTCCCACTATTTCCTACAATGCTGTTAGGTACAGCCTTTCATAATTCCCATTTTATAGTGATGAAACTGAAATACAAAACTCTTCAGTAATTTTCTCAAATTCAAGTCATGGGTAGAAATGACTTGTTTTGTGATACTGGGGATTGAATCCAGGACCTTCTGACTACCTTACATCTTAGCCCTGCTTTTTCAAAAACATTTTATTTTAAAATAGGATCTTTCTGGGCTGGAGATTTAGCTCAGAGGTTCTGGCACCTGCCTAGCAAGCATAAGGTCCCTGGTTCGATCCCCAGCAATCATTACCATATACCATAGTACCAGGCATGGTGGGTCATGCCTATAATCCCAGTACTTGGGAGGCACAGGCAGGAGGATTGCTAAATATGAGGTTCCTTAGGCCACACAGTGAGCTCAGGGCCAGCCTCAACTACAAAGACCCTGTCTAAAAAACAAAAAACAAAACACTTTCTAAATCCCTAAATTGCCAAACTTGGGCTTGAAGTTGGGATCTTCTTGTCTCAGCCTCTCAGAGAGCTGGAGTTACAGGTCTAGGAGGCTCAGCCAGGAAGACTGCCAGTTTGAGCCCATCTTAGACAAGTCAAGAGACTTAATGAGACCCTGTCTCAAAATTTAAAAAATATAAAGGAGACCCAGACCCTGTCTGATCTATGGTATATACAGAATTTAAATATATCAACATTTTAAGGAGTTAGTGCAAAAGCCCTAGGGAGTTCAATGGTCAGTACCAGAAAGTAACAAGGAAAAGAAAGAAGGAAAGAAGGGAGAGATAGGAAAAAAAGGAAGGAAGGAAGGAGGGAAGGAGAGGAGGGGAAGAAGGGGAGAAAGGGAGGGAGGGTAGAATCTGAGCCATCGCTGTGCTGCACTGCCCCCTGGTGGCCAGAAGGAATCAGCAGCGGGGCAGCAACAACTCTGCGTCTCTTTTGGCTTATCATCATTCACAACCTTTCTGTGATGACCAAAAACTGTTCTTAATCACTGCATTAAAATAAGCAAGGCAGTCTAGCAGGTTCCCCTGCATACGCTGCTTCTGCGTGGCTCTGCTGGTAGCACAGCGTGGGTCTGAAGCCCACCAGAAGTCTCCTACCTTGGTCTTCTCTGCTCTTTCCAGGGCAGCAGCTTATCCATCCTGTCCAGGGTAGTGCCCAGGACTCAGGATATTAGGACTGAGAGACAGCCAGGCCCTTCGGTGCTCAGATGACAGTGTTCAGGGCTCTGGGTGACTCCAGGTCCTAAAACTGTGTCAGAACAGCACAAGGGTGAAAATGGCATTTGACATGTCCAAGACTCCTAGGGGAAAGCTGTTGGAGAAGTAATTATAGCAGCTTTGCTTCCATGTGGCTGGTGCTTAAAACTTAATACAGAATGTGCATTTACATGAAAATTTTTACATTCTTAAAACTTAAGGGCTTCTCACATTACTAGCACATGGTAAAAAATAAGTGGATCACAGTAAGACTTATAAGACTTATTTTCTTATAAACAAATTTAAATATATTTGTAAATTGTTTAAAGATAATTATATAAATTGTTCTATAAATCAGTTTAGAATTGTTTCTGTGGAAAACAGTACTGAGACACTGATTATTCATGTCAGACTGCCAAGACTGTACATATTTTTTAATACTTGTGATTACAATTGGATGTCCCTAAAGGGCTTGTGCTCCATGACAGAGTCCCCAAAACTGGGTGATTCACAGGTGATGGAATTTCTTATAGTTTTCTAGGCTGAGACATTTATTCTCCCAAAGTTCTACTTAAGTTGGTTTTTAAATAAATACTCAAGACATTATCTGAAATACTGTAGTTCATATACATTAAGAGCAGGCCAATTTAAATCAGCTGGCAAGAGTAAAACAGTCTTTAAAATTGGTAACATTTCCATCTGGGTTCTTAAATAATGAATATCAAAAATCAGTTTTATAAACTACAAAATATACTGTTGTCTGTATGCCATTAAGTTTTTTCTTGGTCAGATAATACATATAGCTTTAAATAAGTGTTATCTATTGTGATGGGTGATCTAAAGTAATTAGTTTTGAACAGTACACTTGATAAAGTACACGTTCTTTATAAGTACACATAATGTATTTTATCTAAGAAAAATCACATTTCAGGCAATTGTTTTCATTAAAATTTTTTAAAAGTTGAAAAAATGTAAAGTAATTGGTTTTTGGCTATTAAAAGCCTTTTTTTTTTTTTTGAGACAGGGTCTCGCTTTGTAGTTCAGGCTGGCCCCGAGCTCACTATGTAGCCCAGGCAAGCCTCAAAATCACAGCAATCCTCCTGCCTCTGCCTCCCAAGTGCTGGAATTACAGACGTGAGCCACTATACCCGGCACTGTAGTGTGTGGAATGGGGATAGAACTTGGGACTTTGCGCTTATGAAGTAGATGTCGGAACCACTGAGCTAACTCTCTGGCCCTAAAAGGCTTATTTTCCTATGTATAAAATTATGTGGTTTTCTAAAAATAGGTGCTCTTGGTCAAATTATAAAACTGAACTTAAAAGCAAAGGTTCTGTTTTGCTAAAATAACTTTGTGTTCTACAGTGAAATTTAAGAGTATTTAGATATTAACCTATACATTTTTCAATTATCGGTACATTAATTAAATAAGCAACTACTGTCTTAGTTTACAATATAGTGACAGGTATGTGTATACATCTAAAAACAAGCCATGCTGTGAGTCTAGGCTTTAAAGTTGATCTACATCCATTAGGCTTGATAAAACATTTTGTTATTGTCTAAATGAGATACACTTGTATACTATTTGTGGTCATTAAGTTTTCAAAATTATGAGAATTCTAAAGATGTCTTTCTCCTTTCAATATTGCTATAAAACCCATGAAAGGGGTCTTTGTCTTAAAAGATTATCACCTATTAGCTGAATCCCAAAAGCTGGGTTTGCTATATAAACCATCACATTTAGATTGCTTCTCCACCAAGTCCAATATCCTTTGTCCCTTCGATAACAGGGGGAACAGATGTAACTGTGGAGATATAACTATATCTGAACTGCTAGAGATCTGAAGTGAGTTCGTGTTCTCTAAAACTGAAGAATGAATTTGAGAAATGAAAGTTAAGAGTAGGAAAATGTTGGGGGCCGGAGATTTAGCTCAGTGGTTCTGGCACCTGCCTTGCAAGTGCAAGGTCCTGGGTTTGATCCGGGTAACCACATAGAATGCTGGGCGTGGTGACTCACGCCCACCAGCAATCAATACCACATACCACAGTGCCAGGCGTGGTGGCTCATGCCTGTAATCCCAGCACTCCGGAGGCAGAGACAGGAGGATTGCTGAGTTCCAGGATTGCCTGGGCTACACATAGTAAGCTCAGGGTCAGCCTGAACTACAAAGCAAGAACCTGTCTCAAAAAGAAAAAAAAAAAAAAAAAAGAGTAGGAAAATGTATTGATAGTTTTTGTTTAGGAGACAGAAGGGGGACAGAAAAATGGGTTGCCCAGTCACCCAGCTTCTGAAAGCTGAACGGGGTAGGTTCAAGGTGGGAGAAAACTATAGTCAACTAGTCAGATTCCAAGAACCTTCATTTAGGTAAACTGATCCAATGAGAAATTGCAAGGTGGACACAACTATAATCCACCAGTAAGATTATGGGTACAGTCACTCAGGCAATGCTGACTAGACGGGATCAAATGGAAAAGGCTGGTAGCAACCGTATGCAGATTTTCAGTAAGGATAGGTCAGGGATCCTACCTGGAAAGTGTGGGTTGGCAGCAGCCTCCTACCTCAGTGACTGATACCTATTTAGATTATCAATCACTGCTACTCATTAGGCGAACTACACAGTGGTGTGTGTGGTAGTTTCTCTTCAATGCTGTTCCACAGGACATATTTTGATTGTTCTCCATGTTGGCTCCTTGAAGCTTGGCCCTGTCGAAATGTCTAGAAAATATCTAATTAACGCACCTACCTACAATACTTTCAACCTGTCTCACTTTCCCAAATCTATGAATAAAACAAAAGAAGTTACATGGGGGCATCAGAGATGCGGAGGTTAGGGACTTTTGGACTCACGTGCAAGAAGCTCCTGTAATGCAGATAAGAAATTAAAAGCAGCTTGCAGGGCTGGAGATCTAGCTCAGTGGTTCTGGCATCTGCCTTGCAAGGTCCAGAGTTTGATTCCCCATGACCACATACCACAGTGCCAGGCGTGAGGACTCACACCCATCAGCAATCATTATCACATACCAAGTGCCATGCACGGCAACTCACATCTGTAATCCTAGCACTCAGGAGGCAGAGACAGGAGAACTGCTGTGAGTTCAGGGCCAGCCTGAGCTACAAAGCAAGACCCTGTCTCAAAAAAAAAAAAAAAAAGAGCTTGCAAGACTCAGGTCTAAGTAGGGGCAAATACACCGCCTTAAGGACTGAATACTCTGGCCTTGTCCTCAAACTCCTGGTCCCAAGGTCTGTCAATACCAGGTCATCTTGATCTTTTTTTCTTTCCTAAATGAGTTCATTTTTCCTTTATCTTTGCCTTCTACTTATATCAATAAAAGGGCAAAGGCTTTCTTTCAAGCTATTTGAGACTTTCCTTAACCCGGGGCAGGGGGTGTCTCAGTTAACGGAAGCCCTCTCTGGGTTTTCTCGGGGTTTGGACTGGACAGACTCTGAGTGATAAATACTTTCATCCTGTGCGACATGCCATGGTCATAAACCAAGACAGGATATTATCAGAAAACCCTTTATTGCACAGTGTTCTAGGAAAGGCAGGGTACCTCAAATACTTGGGAAAGCAGGGTAAATGAAAAAAAGGAAATGTTGGAGTTCTGGGGAGGATTATTTTGATAAGCATGAAAGTAAACCCACTAGTTATAGCTACAGGCTTTGTTCCAGCAAGCCTCACCTTAAGCACATGACACACACAGTAAGCCAATTTTTTAAGGTCAGGCCAGACATGAGAATTTAATGTACAATGTACTGCACTCAAGTGCTGAATCAAAAAAACCTGGTGGGGGGGGGCATGGAGATTTAGCTGAGTTGTTCCAGCCAGCTACCTATCAAGTGCAAGGTCCCTGGTTCAATCCCCAGTAAACCACACAATACTGGGGGTGGTAACTTACATCCTTTAGCAATCAGTGCCACACAAACACAATGCCGGGTGTGGTGGCTCATGCCTGGCCTGTACCCGGCACTAGGGAGGCAGAAGCAGCATTGCTGCTGAGTTCCAAGCTTGCCTGGGCTTCCTAACTACAAAACATGACCCTGTTTGGCCGGGGTGGGGGATGGACCCCAAAGGGGAAAAAGAACTGAGAAAAATGTTGGGTATGGTAGTTCGTACCTATAACCCCAACACTTGGGAGGCTGATGCAGGATTGCCAGTTTGAGGCCAGCCTCAACTTTACTCAAACTATTTTTTAGAAAACCTGTGTGTGGAGACAGGGGACAGCAAAGAAGGGAGATGGTACACTTGGGACCATCAGATTGGGAGTGCCAGGGACAGGCAAGTCCCCGCCTCCTTAGCAATGTCTTGAGCTAGAAGGGACCCCAGTCACTGCAGGATTCAGACCAACCCAAGAGGGTAAGGAGTGAGCACCTACAGGCCTCTTGTCCTACATTCAGCAGTGCTAAGGGACTAACTGGGACACCACTAGGAAAGCTTCCAACCAGCTAGTGCTAAACAGCACCAGCTCATCTCTGGCCAGCCCTTTAGCAGCTGGTACCAGGGGGAACAAAGTCAAACTGGGAGGGAGCCATCAGTATTTTAAATCATTGACATAGTTATTACATGAAAATTCTATGCAAAAGAACTCTATGAGCCCATAAACATGAAATCAATAGCAGGACAGAAAAAGCTACCACCATAGTTTTGCCAGAGGCGAGCCTACAAAGACAACATCACTTGGGAACTGGCCACAAGGGTTATAACAGCAACCCCAGGCACTAAAACCAACCTACCTCAGTCTGGACTCTAGACCAATACAAATGGTCACAGGACAGCCATTATCAGGCCTCAGAAAAAAACGTTCCTGGAGCTACTATTCACTCATGCACAGCTGCTCACATCTATTTTCAGATCCAAAATTCAAGAAAATCCCAGGTTGAAAAGCACATTATTAACCCAGTAGCCTATGAGGTAAGGAGAAAAGAAATTCCCATCATTTTGAAGTGGAAAAATCGAAATAGACTTATTTAGAAACTCATGTTTTATTTTTCATCAACCTCATTTCTATTTTGTTTAAGTGCCCACAGAACAAACAGCTCAAGACCATTCAGTGGTGGTTCCTACCCACTCGGTGGCCTGAGCAGTGGGGGCTGCAGACCAGTCTTCCGTGGCCGGTTGAGCGCTCCAGTCTTCTGTTAAGAAAAGACCAAAACAGCCATCAGCACTGTCTCAAGCATCACTGGCCCCACTACATCCCGGCAGCATCTATGAAACACATACTGCACATGCTGTCAAGTATCATCAAGGCCCTAGGCCTTGGCACATACCGGTCGGAAACTGCTGAATGGGCACAGAGGGCACCTGCACACCCTCAGACCAGTCTGCAACCTCAGGCTGAGTAGCAGTGAACTCCGGAGCTGGTGCAGTCCATTCCCCCTGAAACTCCTCCTTGGTCACAGCCTTTTCAGCAGCAGCCTGCTCTTCTTTTTCAATCTAGTGATTTAAAAAGAATTTATCAGGACAGATAATTTTGCTTCTAAAACACACAGACCAAGGTGCTCTACTTGCTTATGTTGTGCATAATCCTTTGTGGAGGAAGTGTTACCTCTTCAGGATCCCTGTAGAAGTAGAGATCAGGCATGACTTCCCACGGGTGTTCACGGGAGATGGTGCCACGCATGCGCAGCACTTCTCGCGCCAGCATCCACCACATCAGACCCACTGAGTGAGCTCCCTGCGAAGAGTCCCACGTTATTCAGTGCCCCATCAGCCTGAAATGGTCCCGGTCCCCTCACCCAGTCCACTCCTAAGTCCCTCGGTACCCAGTGAAGCACCAAGTTTAAAAGTGATTCTAACAAAGAATATTACATTATTAACAAAGGGATCTCAACTTCAACTGCACATTGGAATCATGGGGGACTACAAAAACAAAACACTTGTGTCAGGACAGCACCCCATTAACCTAAACGAGATCCTGGGTAGCAGCATGATTAAAAGAAGTGTCCCTGGGCCAGCGATTTAGCTCAGTGGTTCCGATGCAAGCTCAAGGTCGGAGTTTGATCCTGTAACCGCAAACCACACAAAATGCTGGGCATGGTGCCTCACGCCTGTAATCCCAGCACTTGGGAGGCAGAGGCAGAGGCAGGAGGATTGCTGTGAGTTCGAGGCCTTTCTGGGCTATACAGTGGCCTCAGGGCCAGCCTGAACTACCAAGTGAGACTCTATCTCAAAAACTAAAACAAAACAAAAGAGAGAGGGATGGCAGGAGGAGGGAGGGGGAGGGGAGAGAGAGAGAGAGAGAGAGAGAGAGGGAGGGAGGGAGAGAGGAGGGAGAGAGAGGGAGAGGGAGGGAGAGAGGAGGGAGAGAGAGGGAGAGGTGTCCTTGCACATTGTCATAAATGCAACAAAAAACTATCTGGTAAATTTTATACCAGTTTTGAGAACAGTTAACAAACAAACCAATGTGAATCATACAACTAACTTACTTTTTTGGAATTACACGGCACTGCCTGAAACAGAATGGGCAAGTAATGCCAGAAAACAGGGCATTTTTCAAATGTTCTTTATCTCCTCAGAGCTACCACATATGTACTTGTACCACACTTGTACTTGTAGCAAGGATTACTACCAAGCTCCACCCACTGGGCCAGAGTGGAGTGTTAGCGAAAATCTTGCCCCTCGTGTAGCACACTACCTACACCTGGGAGTCCACGGGCCAGCCAATGGCCTCAACCCCAAGCTCTAACAATGTGCACAGGAACATCCCGTTCTTCTCCAGCACACCCATACACAAACTCGATCCTGAAGTTGTTACCTTGTTATTGCAAGGGATGGCAATGTCGACATAGCGCAGAGGAGAATCTGTGTTACACAGAGCAATGGTCGGCAGATTGACGTAAGATGCCTCTGTCAGGGGCTGGTGGTCAGCTCTGGGATCCGTAACCACCAGAAGACGCGGCTCTCGGAAAGCTGCCTGGATCTGGTTAGTGAAGGTTCCAGGAGTGAAGCGGCCAGCGATAGGAGTAGCTCCAGTGGCAGCGGCAAATTTCAGCACAGCTCGCTTTGAAAAAGGAAACAGAATTAGCTGCACTCCAGGGGTGGTTCACAGGAACACTATGCTGACACCGGTTCTTTACTGATGTAAAGCAGCCCACCAAGCAGCATTGCTCATACTTAAAGCATCAGGGGCATGTGTGTGTCAGTGGCACAGCTATTGTCAGAATACAACAGGCCTTGGGTTTAATCCTCAGCATTGGAAAGAAGAAACAAAGACCCAGTAATCTGTTTTATCTCCTCTGTTAACTGAAGAGTACTTACACGTCCCCAACTGTGCCTTCTGCCTGCTGAAATATTCTTTCAATGCTCAATTCCTCAGGTGTCTGGCTTATTTACTGGCTCCCTTATTTCTACCTGTAACTGCCCTGCCTCATCCTTCCAGAACACGATGACAGATGTGTACCATCATGCTTGGGTTTCATTAAATAACAAGGAGGTTACTTTCTCAGGCTTACGAGAAATGAACACAACAGAATAGTTCTGCCTATCAAGTATTTTTGGTCTCTTCAAATTTATCAGAGCTGCTGTACCTTTCGGTATCCTCCCCTCCCCCCTCTCCCTCTCCAGAGGATTTCTCTGCTATAGTCCAACTACCTGAACAGTCTTGTCTAGTCCAATCTAGTAACCTAGTTCAGTTAATTTTCACTGAGGCAAAGTAGTTACTTAGTTCATTCTACAATAATTAACACTTTTCTGTCACATACCAAATCACAGGGGTCTAGTCACAATTCTGCCTATAACATGCTTGTAGTGGCCAGGTGTGGTGGCACACACGTGTAATGCCAGCACTCAGGAGGGCTGAGGAACGACTGCTGAGTTCCAGACCGGTTTGGAGAAAACATCTGAGACCCTGTCTCAAAAAAAAAAAAAAAAAAATCAAAAACCACTCATTGGAGCTGGGCGTGGTGGCTCACACCGGTAATCCCGGCACTTGGGAGGCAGAAGCAGGAGGATTGCTGAGTTCAAGGTTTGCCTGGGCTACATAGTGAGCTCAGGGCCAGCCTGAACTACAAAGAGAGACCCTGTCTCAAAAATGACAACAACAGGTACAACAACAAAAAGCCACTCATTGGCACCTGTTTTACTGTCAATGCTGAAAACAGAATGCTTCCAAGTTCATTTTAAAATTTGTCAAAAATTGGGGTGAAAGCAATCACTCCAGAACTCTCATTAAGTCAATCTATAACTGACTTAAATAAATCTAAATTTTCTCAACAGGAAAAAAAAAATTCTCTAAACAGAACCAGGACAAAAAAAATTTCATCTTACTATTAAAAAACCAAGATGTTTTTCAAGTTGCCAAAGATTCTTAAGACTTGGAGACAAGGACTAGTGCTCTGTCCTATGAAAATCTTTCTAAAATGAAATTATAAGCCCCATTTGTATAAAAACAAGCACAGGTTCACAAACCTGGCCAGTGTTCCTAGAGGATATGACGCTGACATCAGCAGGGTTTTCAATGGCTACTATGGCTCGTGCAGCCAGCAGAAGCTTCTCCCAGGTCCGCTTCAGATTTATGATGTAGATCCCTAGGTGAGAACACAGGTTAGGTGTCGAATGGGACCGAACCCAGGGCTTCCTCTGTCCAAAGGACGCAAACTACCCAACGACATGGATTTTTAAGGCAGTCCCGACAGTCATCCTCCTGAAAGTTGCGTATGTGGCAGCAAGTATTATCACACTCCAGTCACAGAGGCGGGCTCTACTGGTGCTAGCAAAAATCCTGCCGTTCGTGTAGCACACTTCCGACACCCAGAAGCTCACCGGCCAAGACTGGCCTCCACCAGGGCTCTAATAGTGTGCAGCCTGACTCAGTTGGCAAAGTCCGTGTTTTCCTCGCCCCCACGTACCAACCATTAGGCCTCTTGGCCTCCTGTCACTTTCCCCTCACTGTCACCTCTTGGTGGTGTGTATGATCTCTAGGCTAAGAAAGACTCGTTAACTTAATGGCCCTGCCATACCCTTACCACTGCCAACCTCTCCTCTCATTCTTATAAGCTAGCCAAACTTCACAGCCAGCAACTGCCACTCTTCCACCGGAGCTCAGAAACTTTCCTCCCAACCCCCATCAACAGCAGTGATCAGAACGGCACAACTAAAACGTGTACTCACAGCCAAAGTAACAAAAATTAAAATAGTAACTAACCATCACTTTTCCTTTTATAGATATACTGTTCCATCTGAAAATCCAGGTTGGTGCCACCTAAGTGGGTTCCTGCAGCAAGGAATTTGAGGACATCCTCCTCCTTCATTTGCAGGACATCAAGGGCTCCGGACATTGTGAAAGCTTCCCTTTAAAGTTACGACGGGAATCTGAAAAAGAAAAAAAAAATTAGTTCTTCATCTTCTAAGTGAGGCACTGACCTTAAGAGTACTGCAAGTGAGAACACTCTCAAATTTATGCCACACACTTCAAGTGCACCAAATTCTGCAGAGAAAAGTGGTACAGGTTTTGACTGTCAAGGTACTAAAACCGAAAAACAGCAGATGAAATTTTATACTAAGGAGGTGACCGAGATGGCCTCTTCATATACAGTCCAGGCTGGCCTTCAACTCAAGAAATCCTGCCTCAGCATCCCAAGGACTCTTTATAGGTATGCACCACCACGTTCAGCTCTTTGTCCTTTTCAAACTACAGAAGAGTGAGGGAAATTATGTTAGAGTAACAGTGAAAGAGGAGGCCAGAGATTTAGCTTAGGGGTTCTGGCGCCTGCCTAGACAGTGCAAGGTCCTGAGTTTGATCCCTAGTAAACACATACAGTACCTGGCATAGTAACTCACACCCACTAGCAATCGGTACCACATACCACAGTGCCGGGTGTGGAGGATCACGTCTGTAATCCCAGCACTCAGTAGGCAGAGGCAGCATTGCTGAGTTCGAGGCTACTTTGGGCTACATAGCGAACTCAGGGCCAACCTGAACTACAAAGCAAGACCCCTCCCCCCAAACAGTGAAGAGTATCCTATTTGGGGACATCCAAGGTCAACAGGTTTCAGTTATTTCCAAAAGACTGTAAGCAGGTATTTCAGAATTATTCCCACTGCGCCGTATGTTTCAAGTTTGTGGGTCAAAAAGGTTAAGGAATGAACCTGGAAATCAGAAGAGGTGATTATGGGAATTCTACTGGAAAAACACCTCCTGAGTTTTAAGGAGGGGTGCTGAGTGAGTCACCATAGATAGGACTTCTCAGGCCAAAGTTAACTATGGTAAGCAGAGAAGAGGCACTGTTCCACCGTTTAGGGGCCACCTGTCGCACGTGGTGCCGTGTATTTAAAAATGATCAACTAAAATTCAGCCTCTCTCTCTTACTCAATTTTTCAACATGTATGGTTTACCGGAAACGGATTTTAGCGGAAAACTGGTCATTTTGTAGGAACTGGAGTGGCTGCAACTCCCTTTAGTAGTGAGGGTGCCGCCTTCTATGCTGCCTCAAAAACTTCACTCCTGGCCAAAGTCCTAATTCACTGTTCATTCTTGTTTAGTTTCCATCAACATGGCTGATGACGCAACTGTATCCTTCGCCTAGCGCTGACTAGCTCCTAAACTAACATTCAACTAATCGGGCTGCCAGTGAAACTGTGCGCCTGGGTTCGGCGGCCGCTGAGAGCTGGGCATGACGGAGAGCAGCAAGGTAAAAGGCCGCACTCTCCGCCCGCCCCCTCGACCAGTCAGTCAGTCAGCGGGCCGAGCCCCGCCATGTGCCGCCCCTACTCGGAGGCAAAACGCGCCAACCCAAGCACATTCCCATCCGGCTCAGCTCTGTTCCCCTCCTCGCGCCCCTTTCGCTCAGCTAAGGCCTTCTTGGCGGTCGTGTGAGGCACCGGGAAGCCCACAGAGAACTCACCAAGAGCAACGCCGTATGGACCCGAACCTGGGCAGCGCGGAAAAAGACAGGCTACCGGAAATGACGTCCTTATATAGTCCGTCTCCAACCAATGGTAGTGAAGCCCGAGCGGAAGAAGGGCGCAGACCGAGCGCGCGTGCGGAGGCGGAGCTCCCCTCGGGGGGGCGGGCGCCGGCTCAGCTTCCGGCTCCCGCTGGGGGTCGCGCCTGTCCGGGGCGTGGGCGTTGGGGCTGAGGAGGCCGTTCGGCCTCTGGTAAGCTGGTACCCGTCGGTAGAGCTGTTGCCCATCGTCCCGCGAGGCACTGCGTTCGGAGCCCAGCACATAGTAAGACCCAAGAGCAGACGCTGCCGTCCCTGGACTTCACGCTGCTGAAGTCTTTCCGCCTGGAGCGGTGGATGGTTTGCGATCCGCGAGCCTGTGTTAACCCGTAGCGGTGGTTTTCGGTTCCTTTGGAGAACGGAATAGTAACACGTAATTCATATTTTTAATGTTTACCTTCAGAAAGTTTTCTTGAAAACAAAAGTGCACAGATAATGTTAAACAGTTGTTTTTCAAAAGAAAAAAAATTGGATGTTAATAAAAATGTATTCTCAATACAGTACCAACCATTTAAAATAATATTTTATGATGCCAGAAATTACAGAATGAGGGCCACTATGAAAAAGTTTTGAAGTTCAGTACTAAAAATTGATAAAAAAAAAAAAAAAAAAAAAGCCGGGCATGGTGGCTCACGCCTGTAATCCCAGCATTTGGGAGGCAGAGGCAGCAGATTGATGTGAGTTCGAGGTTGCCTAGGCTACATAGTGAGCTCAGGGCCAGCCTGAACTATAAAGTGAGACCCTGTCTCAAAAAAAAAAAAAAGTCGACTAAGCAAGTAACCAAATTTTTATTAACTACACAGTATTATTTCAGCCCTGGCTACCTTAAGAATCACTTTGAGCTTTTAAACAGGCCATACCCGAAAGAAGCTGTGTTACAAATAACTTCCACATAACCCTAATTAATCTGCAGCTAAGCTGAGAGCCATCGATGTAAGAGTGGGTAGTTTTGGGGGGTCATTTCTTAGTATTTTTAAAATGAGAAACACAGGGCCGGAGGGTTAACTCAGTGGTTCCGGCGCCTGCCTCGCAAGCACAAGGTCCTGAGTTTGATCCCCGGTAACCACATACAATGCTGGGCGTGGAGACGCACGCCCACCAGCAATCAATACCACGTTCCACAGTGCCGGGCGTGGTGGCTCACGCCTGTCATCCCAGCACTCGGGAGGCAGAGACAGGAGGATTGCTGAGTTCAAGGCTTGCCTGGGCTACATAGTGAGCTCAGGACCAGCCTGAACTACAAAAGCGAGACCCTGTCTAAAAAAAAAAAAAGCGAAACACAGGTTGGTTGTAACTTGAAACAGTGTGGGACAGTGGGCAATAATGTTCAAAGCCAGGTGAAGAAAGCTCTTTGGTGCCTTCATTTCTGAGCTTTAATACTGATACAGAAGATTGGCAAAGCTGGCTGGGAAAATGAGTGAGACCTGTCAGTGACAGGACTCTGGGGCAACCTGAGGACAGGAGCTCCCACTAGCTGTGGATGGCATAAAAGCCAATACCGTGGGTAAGTTTGTACAGTAGCCGGCATAGCCTTTCTTAGATTGTATACTTTTTTCTTCCACAGTGTGTACTTTTATTTTTGATTTTAAGCTTTTTTTCCTTTGCTAGGCCTACGTTTGCTCTACAGAGCTGTTTCTCCCATACTATTTACCCTGCACTGTCAAATAAACTTTTGGCACCGTTTTTGGTTTTCGAACTACAATAGAATAATACTAAAATAAGTTCCTTGCAGCTTGGGATATGTGCTAGAAGAATTTGTCACTGGAATTATTTCTCATAAAGGCAAATTTCAGTCTTCAGAGAAAATTAAACCATTTTTCAGATGTGTATTTGTCACCATCTGTCCCTTGACAAATGAAGTCTTGAGAGGACCTGTGACTGAAATTCCCCAGGCCAGTATAGAGGTAGATCTGCACTAGGAAGCTGACAATTTGCCCTGCTCTGCCAAGGGATCTCCCTGACCTTAGGATCCATGGCCTTCAGATAAGGGTCAGAGGAGACCAGAAGACCCTTGAAAAGACATGGAGCTGCCTACCTCAGAGTTTTGAGGAGACAACAGCTCTATGCAACCTGCCCTCTGTTTCCTTTCATTCCTTAGTGCTCCTCCAGCAGGAAGGCTCACAAGGTCATCTTACTGGTGCCTTTGGTGCCACTGGGATTAGGACACTGTTCCACTTCCACACTCCTAGATTATTTCGAATAAGGTTTTCTAGCCCAAAACCTATAATTTGAACTTATTGAAAACTTAAGTACATGTATTAGTTGAATTGTGCCCCCATTCTATGTAGTATCTGAATATGATCTTATTTAGAAAGTATTTGCATATATAATGGGGGAGGTTGGTTTTATGTTTTTTGACTGGGAATGGAACCAGGACTTGCATTCTGCTACATCCTCAGCCTTTTTCAATGTATTTTTAGACAAGATCACTGAATTGCTGGAGTAGAATTTATGGTCTTCCTGCCTCAGCCTCCCAAAGTGCTGGGATTAGGGGTGTGCACTGCCGTGCTCAGTTTGCATATGTAAAGTAAAATGAGGTTATCCTAGGATAGGGTGAGTCCTTATCTAGTCTCCTGATGACTGGAGTCCTTAAGAGAAGTTTGTAGGGAAACTCCCATACAGAGAGAAGGCCTGTGAACAAGGAAATGGGGATTGGAGTGATACCTACCAACTAGGAATGTCAGGGATTGCTAGCAAACAACTACCTTAAAGTGAACAGACCAGGAATAATTCTCCTGTAAGCCTTCAAAGACAGCATGATCCTGATGACTAGTGAGTTCAGATTCTGGCTCCTAAAACTAAAATTCTGTTACATGCTATCCATTTTGGAGTTCTTAGGGCAGCCATATGAAATTAATTCAAGATTCTAGAAATATATACTCACCATCACCTAGCCACTAACCTAGGAGACAGGAAATACTATCCTTATTACTTGGCACAATTTCAGTATCATGTCTGAATGAAGACGGGGCTTTCAGCTTGAGCCAGTTACAACTTATTATCTAAATGTCCCCCCAAAACCTCATGCACTCACAGGTGGAGCTTTGTGAAGTTGGGGTGTAAAAATATGATTAAGAGGGGCTGGAGATTTGGCTCAGTGGTACCCGCACCTGCCTTGGAAGCGCAATGGTCCTGAGTTCAATCCCCAGTAACCACATACAATGCTTGGCGTGGAGACTCACGCCCACCAACAATCAACACCGCATACCACAATGCTGGACGTGGTGGCTCACGCCTGTCATCCCAGCACTCGGGAGGTAGAGACAGCAGGATTGCTGGGTTCTCGGCGGCTTGCCTGGGCACCATAGTGAGCTCAGGGCCAGCCTGAACTACAAAGCGAGACCCTGTCTCAAAAAGCAAAAAAAAAAATATATATATATATGATTAAGAGTGATAACTAAAATTAGTCCACTGTTGGACCCAAGGGACTTAGCTCAAGGGGTAGTGTGCCTACCTTGCCCACAAGCACAAGGGCCCAAGTTGGATCCCTGGTACCACACGTATACACATGCACACGCACACACACACACACACACACACACACACACACAAAAGTCCACTGACTAGCATAGTTTTGGGGTATGGACAATGGGAAGCCCCATCCTGGGTATGAGAAGCACAAACCAGTGAACTATAGCCTAGATGGAATATGAAAGGAAACAGAGGCTCATTGCTTGCTGCTTTCTGCCTGCCATGCATTAACTGTTTCTTCTCTGTGATGCCACTCTGCCTGGAGTCAGTCGAAGATGTATTGAAACGTCTACAAACTATGAGTTCAATAAACTTTTCCTCCTAGTTAAATAAACTTTTCCTCCTTTAACCTGAGGATTTTAGGGGTTTTGTCTCAGCTACAAGAAAGTAAAACAGCCACATAGATCAGAGCTTATGTTCTAAACCACAAGACCACTCTCCTACTCCCTGGATAAAGTAATGGCACCTTCAAAGTTAAAAGAAAATACTTGGGTATCCAGTAGATGGGTTATGATTAACAAGTATTGAAGGGGATGTGGAGAAATGAACTATATGATGCTGCCAGGAATGTAAAATGGTACATGTAGCTATTCTGGAATATTTTCTCAAAATATTAAGTCACAGAATGACCACATAACCCATCCGTTCCAATTACATATACAATATATGGCAAATTTTTGGGGGGGGGGTAGAGAGGGTCTCACTATGTAGTTCAGACTGGTGTTGAGCTCACTGTGTAGCCTAGGCTGGTCTCAAACTCACAGTGGTCTCCTGCCTCAGCTTCCTGAGTGTTGGGATTATAGGTGTGCAACACCATACCATACTCTTATATGGTGAATATTTAAATTTTAAAAATGTTTTACAGTAAAATACTGCTATTGACTAACTTCAGAATACTCCCTCTCACTTCAAAAACATTCCATTACTTGCCACTTTTAGAAGTAGTTCTGGAAGTTTGTTTTTGTGTTTTTATGATGTGTGGTCAAAATTATGCTCAACACTGTCACTGAGTGCCAAAGGAAAAGCTGGCTCAAAAGACATTACATTGTATTTCATTTGACTTCTGGCTTGTCATCAAAGTCAAAATGACCTTAAAAGATAAACATTTTCAGTCAATTTAGAACATCAAAGCAGCTAAGAAATGCAAACTAAAGTTCATGAAAGAAGACTTCATGAACTGCTTCAGAAAGTAGCCAGAATGATAAGTGTGTTTGAAGCAAGGGACAGTACTTTCATGGTGAATCAATGGCAATGTTTTTAACAGCAATTTTTTTGTTGTTTTTGTTTTTTGAGACAGTCTTGCTTTGTAGTTCAGGCTGGCCCTGAGCTCAGTATGTAGCCCAGGCAAACCTCAAACTCACAGCAGTCCTCCTGCCACCATGCCCACCATGTTAGTATGTGGTACCAGAGATTGAACTTGGGACCTTGTGCTTGCAAGGCAGACACCAGAAGCAGAGCTAAATCCCTGGCCCAGCAATGCATTTTTTTTAAACACCATATTTTTCATTCATACTTAGCATACTCAAGCATACAACAGCAGGCTGGTACACCAATATTTATGGTATCATTAGCTATGATACTGTCAAAGTAGAACCTACACATTAAGTGATTAATGAATATATAGTATAGGTCAGTGCTCACAAGTATATAGTGAACTTTTTCCCTTATTAACACGGTATACAACATATCCTATTAGGTATTAAAAATAACAAGATTTAAAAGTATATAGTAGTATATGACTAAATATACTTATATAGAATGTAAGTATATATTCTGTAGGTTTGTGTAAATACCATTTTTCATAAGGGACTTAAACATCCTTGGATTTTAGTACCTCTGGATGCTGAACATGTAAACTCGTACATGAATATAAATATTTGGCCATAAGAAAGGAACAAAATATTGAAAATGCTGTATCATGAATGAATCTCAGAAACATGCTAGCTGGAAAAGACTAGACATTGCATGACTTCACTGTATAAGTGTCCAGAAAAGCAAACTCTACACAGATAAGTAGAGGGTTGGGGAATGGAGTCACTATGAACAGTGTAGTAGAGAACGTTCTGGGGATAAATATGTTCTAAAGCTGACTTATATTTGCACCAGCAGTAAAGTTACTAAGAATCACTAATTGTATACCTGAAATGGATGAATTGTAGGATATGTAAAATAGTTTTTTAAAATTAACTGGTTTTAGAGTGAGCCATCCTAGAACTATTTTGTTATTTTCAAACAGACTGACAAAATACACTATTTGGTTTTCCAAACAGCTTTAATTGACACAGTGCTTTACTTTACTCATCTGAAATTTAGTTGCAGAAAATGCCAGAATAGCTTAGACTTGACATAGTGCTGGGGACAAGGTCAAACAATTTTCTTCATATATCTGGAGACAAGTAAGTCACTGCCTCTGTTCTCCAGAAGCTCTGTGTTGACCCAGGATCAATTACAGTGACTTCTGTTCTTCCTCCTCAGGACAGCACCTGAGACACAAGAGTTAGGTTGCTAACCACAAACGCTGCCCAGATACTCTCTTCCCCAGGGCAGGTCCTCAGAGCACAGTTTCTCTGGATTGTGACTCCTTGCACAAGTACATCCCAAAGGAGACCTTGTAGTGCAACTGAGGCCAGCTGGCAAAGTTCTCTCTCAAAATACCTTGCCAGTTGCCCTGTGGGGTATGCAGACCTTTCTCCCAGCTCCCCAGGAGGGTGTGTGTGTACTGGTGACGACTCTTCTGAGAGACTAAGGGCTCCAGTCAGATTCTCCGTCTCCTTGAATGGAGGCCGAAACAGCAGTGTTTCTGCCTTGCTCTCTGGACAAGACTTCACATGACTGCAGAGTTCAATGAAGCAATACTTGTCAGCAAATAAGCAGCATGACAGACACTTTCCTATCAGGACTTTAGGCCCATCTTTGCCATCATCTCTTCATAGACTGTCCATGCCATTGCTGCCATCAGAGTTCTGCGGAGGGCCCGGGGAACACTGCCTTGGAAGAAACCACGCAGCCCATACTCCTATGAAGAAAATAAATGTCAAAGTCCAGAAGCAAAGTGGCAATACAGTTATCATCTGACACCAGAGAGTGTCTCTGTATTACTCTAATTTTTAAGTCTTAAACTTCATGCCAGATGTATGAAAAATAAGTCCAAGATTACTAATAAACTTAAAACATTCTTTTTGGGTAGTTGCTAATCTACATTTTTTAGCCCTGCTCTATCTAGGGAAATTTCTTAGCTAAACTATGCTGGGCGTGGTGCCTAATGCCTGTAATCCCAGCACTGGGGAGGCAGAGGGAGGAGGATTGCTGAGGTCAAGGCTTCCCTGGGCCACACAGTGAGCTCAGGGCCAGCCTGAACTACAAAGCTAGACCCTGTCTCAATAAAAAAAGCTACTTTGGGGAGAGATGATAAATGACTGAACTCAAACTTGTGAGTGCTAAGTATGTTTTTACCCAAGATACATCCTCATCTCCCTTAGCATATGCCGTGTTGCTGTGGACAGTTGTACAGTTCATGTACTGCACAGAAGTACTGAGCTACAGTGGCAGATTAAATTAATGTAACAGTTTGTTAACCAACCCCTGGATCATGGCTCCAAGATGAAAGAAAAAAATGCTTTTTGGTCATTTGTTATGAGGAAACACTGTTTTTGGAATTCATTATATGATCTCTTGGTGGCCTACTTTTTTTGTTTCTCTGTTTTGTTTTTTGAGATAAGGTCTCACTATGTTGTCCAGGCTGGCCTCAAAGTCAAGGCTCACCTCCACTTTCTGGTGTTTCTCTTGCCTCAATCTCCCATGTGCAAGTACGTCACAAGTACGTCACACCATGTCTGATTCTGGCCCCAGTTTTTTTTTTTTGTTTGTTTGTTTGTTTTTTTTGAGACAGGGTCTCGCTTTGTAGTTTAGGCTGGCCCTGAGCTCACTATGTAGCCCAGGCAAGCCTCGAACTCAGCAATCCTCCTGTCTCTGCCTCCCGAGTGCTGGGATTACAGGCGCGAGCCACCATGCCTTGCCCAGTTTTTTGTTTTTGTTTTTTTTTGCAGTACCAGGGATTGAACTCAGGCCCTTGGATGTCCAAGATATTTGGCCCCAGTTTTTTAAGAAAGGCAAAACACCACCTTTTCCCTTATAATTTGGAATGATCTACAATTTCACATACACTGAAGAATATATTACAATAAAACTTTTATGATTTTAGGGATACAGAAGAAGAAACTTAATGTAAGAAATATTAGATTCACAAATTCACTTTCAGTTTTAACAGAAATATCTGATTTGTGATAAAAGTACTAAGTTGCAAAAGGACCAATCTTTTTGGGGTTTAAAAGCACTAGTTTTTAAACAGTGCACTAGCGCCCTAGTGCCCCGTCCGTGTGGAACTTCTTAGCTCTCCCACTACTTTCCCATTTACACTAGATGAAACTGCTAGAACAAAATGAAATGTGTGCTATTTTCCCTGATTGTATTTTGTCTTAGATCCTTAATTAGTTTTAGAATCATCCAGATTTTCTGATTCAGTAAGTCTGGAGTAGAATGAAGCAATCTGTGTACCAGTGCACACGCAGTTCTGATGTAGCTGCTTGTTGTCTTAGAAAAACATAGGTTTTGTGATTCTTAATCTTGGCAACACACTGAGAGCACTGAGGACCTTTAAAATAAACTTTTTTTTTCTTTTGGTGATAGGGACGGAATCTAGGGCTTCTCACATAATAAGTACATGTACTTCTAGTGGGCTAGCTACACTATTGGCTTCTGAGAAAACTACTGATATTGGGGGTCCCCAACAATCCTAGATTTTATCTGGGAATGGACATGTTTAAAAGCTCCCCAAATGATTCTGAGCAACAGACAAAAATTGCTCTAAAGCCCAAGGATTTAGCTCAGTGTTTCCAATGCCTGCCTTGGAAGCTCAAGGTCCCAAATTTGATCCTTGGTACTAAAGAATCAAACCAAACCAAACAAAACAAGAATTGCTCTAGAGGGCAATATGTATGCTATAATCTTACTTTGAAAATGAGTGTTACTGCTTGGCCAATCCACTGAAACTTCAATGGGGAGAGCTGCATATGAGTTTTAATAACATCTGCAGGTTGAGTTACCAAGGAGGCCAGAATACCAGCAAATATCCCACAGCAGAAATTCACAACAGGAAGGAAGCCTACATCAGACTGGTCTGAAATAGAACAAATGTAACCAGCAGTTAGAAATCTCCCACTCGGGCTGGAGATTTGGCTCAGTGGTTCCAGCGCCTGCCTTGCAAGCACAAGGTCCCTGGTTCAATCCCCAGTAACCACATACAACAATACTGGGCGTGGTGGCTACTCCCACTGGCAATCAGTACCTCATACTACAAATGCCAGGCTTGGTGGCTCAAGCCTGTTATCCCAGCACTCGGGAGGCAGAGGCAGGAGGATTGCTGAGTTCAAGTCTTACCTGGGCTACATAGGGATCTCAGTGCCAGCCTGAACTACAAAGCAAGACCCTGTTTAAAAAAAAAAAAAAAAAATCTCACATTCATCAGAGACAGTTCAGTTCAGTGCGAGCGGTCCATCCATTCTTCCCAAATTTGATATGGATTCAAATGAAGAAGTAAAATTTTAAAGATACATAATACATGTGGAATGGAATGATGGAGGCAGAAAAGCACCCTTTTGCAAACCACAATCATGATTCATGAAAGACATTAGAACACATGGGTAAAAGAAACAAGATTCAAAGTTATCTTCCCTCAAAGAGTCTAGGAAGTTACAAAAGAAGGACTTACTGAGTTTTTGAGGAAAAATACCTGGCAGACACTAACAGATCTAAGTGATGAAAAGTTATCCACAATAGGTGCTTGTTAAAACATGAGCTCATTAATATAAAAAACATGAGCTTGTTAATATAAAGAGCATAAGATAAGTGTTTTACCTGCTAAAAATGTGTAACTGAATCTAATCCCTAAACACATCACATAAACCTAGATTCAGGTGTAACATATGGCCTCTGATCTTGGAAATGAAAAAAAATTGCCACAAAATACTTTATCGGGACAATTAGAGAAATGAAACTATAAAGAACTGTACCTATGTTGTACTTCAATGAGGTATAAGGGACTGTCCTTGTTCTTAGAAAATAATACACATTGAGGTATTTAGGGGTAAAGGAGCATCATGCTATAACATACTCTCAGAAAAAAATTGTATACTGTACTGTTGTTGTGGATTCTTTTTTTTTTTTTTTTTAACTATTGCCAAGAGGCTGGAGATTTAGCTCAGTGGTTACAGAGGCTGCCTAGCAAGCGCAAGATCCTGAGTTCAATCCTGGTAACCACATACAACAATACCAGGCGTGGTGACTCATACCTACCAGCAATCAGTACCACACACCACAATGGTAGGTGTGGCAGCTCACATCTGTTATCCCAGCACTTGGGAGGCAGAGACAAGAGGATTGCTCAGTTCAAGGCTTGCCTAGGCTACATAGTGAGCTCAGGGCCAGCCTGAACTACAAAGCGAGACCCTGTCTCAAAAAACAAAAACAAAAAAGAAACAAAAACACCCAAACTATTTCCAAGTTTCAAATAGAGAAAATGGAGCTTTAAAAATTCCAGGGGCCAGGAATATAGCTCAGTAATACAGCACATGAGTAAGGCCTTAGGTCTAATCCTTGCACCAAAACACACATACATACACAATTCCATTCTTCCTTATTGCTACCATCATACTTTTCTGTTACAGAATAAGGCACTGACCTGTAGTTGTATCTACTGTGCACAAGAGAAGCAGCGAATCCCTCGAAGTACCCTAGCTGCAGCTGACCACCAATCTTAAAAGAGAATATTACAGCTTCGCTAGTTATCTCCACACACCTTACTAAGTGCAGGTTTCACCTGGATGGATATTTACTGCTCACAAATTTTGCCCAGAAAGACTCCAAACAATATGAACAGGGAATGTAGCACGGAAGGTGAAAATATATTTTTCCTTAAAATCCTAGGCCAAGCCATGGATGGTAGCCCATTCCTGTAATCCTGGGAGGCTGAGGCAGGAGATTCGCCATGAGTTCGACTACATAGTGAATTCAAGGTCAGCCTGAACTACATAGTGATACCATGTCTTGAAAAACAACTCCCAAGCCATTATGTTCTCTAAACTTGTCTGAAGATCACACTAGATGGTCCTTGAAAAATACAGACCCTGGGCCAGGGATTTAGCTCAGTAGTTCCAGTGTCTGCCTTGTAAGCACAAGGTCCCAAATTCAATCCCCTGTACCACATACCACAATGCTGGGTGTGGTGGCTCACGCCTGTAATCCCAGCATGCAGGAGGCAGAGGGAGGAGGTTTGCTGTGAGTTCAAGGCTTGCCTGGACTACACAGTGACCTCAGGGCCAACCTGAACTACAAAGCAAGACCCTGTCTCAAAAAAAAAAAAAAAATGCAGACCCTCACATTGTACCCCAGAACTGCTAATTAGGTAGCACCTTATGCACAAGGCTCAAATATATTGTTGCAGGACCTCTGCAAAACAACATTTTATTCTTCAACTGGTCTTCCCAACCCCAGATCATAGTACCACAAGTACTCTTTGCCGTAGGAGACTATAAACTCCAAGGGCGAGAGCCAAGTCTGTCTCTTCCTCCTTGGGACCTCAATACTCAGCCCATATAAAACGAATAAAGTCTCATCTCCCAAAGGAAACAGAGAACCCAAGGTTTTAGAGACACCTCTTCCCCACATCTCCCTTTACGCATACCGTGGAGCACTATGTTTTTGGTCTGGCTGTAAAACATCAGGTAGATTCCTGAAAAGGGTGCATCACGAAGGAGAGTAGCTGTCAGGCCACTGAAAAGGCCTCGGTGGCCCTCACTGCGATAGATGCTTCTGAGGGCCTTGTAGATGCTCTCATAGCCATATCTCCCACTCTGCAAAAGAAGCACAGGTTTAAGTAACTGACAGAGAAACTCTGCACTTGAACAATGACCCAACCCAACTTTAGGTTATGCAGTATTCTCAACACACTGTGGCTCTGGCTCACACGTAGCTTGGCAACTCTTTCCCCAAGTCCTCTAACCATGACTCTTGAGTCAGTAAGCATATAAACCAGGAGCTGACACCAGTGGTTACTATCTAAGGAACCAGTGACTCTATGTACCCACACTGAAGCACCAAAGCAAACCCACCTCATAGCGTGTTTTGATCACTGTGATGGGTGACATGCAGACTCCTGCAACAGATCGAGACCCCATGCCCAATATGACTGACTCCAGGGCACTGGGAGGATGGCCTCGCAGAAAATACTGCTTCAAAGAATAGAGAGTGCCAAAGTAGATTCCAACACCTGGGACACATCTAACGATAGACTGTGAGGAAAAAAAATATCAAAGAGGAGACTGATAAAAATCAAAGACCAACTCTGTTAGTTACTGTATTAGCTATGTCTTTCCAAAAGACACCAAGATGACCTTGCATGCAAATAGTTTATTTAGGGGGCGGCACCAATACTAACAGAGTGGGTAAAGGAAAGAAGGCAGACAATAAAGGGTGTGATATAAGAGCACTTGGACCTAAGGACTATGTAATCCCATTTGTGAACTCTGAACAGTGTAGAACACAGCTCAGTGTTATCCCTTCACCTGAATGGCGAATCAGGTGAAGTTTAGGTATCAACTCCCAGGTTTCAGTGGTTGAGTGCTGAGTTGGAGGTGAATATCAGTGCCTTGGTACATCAACAATGTGAGGCCCTTAGGTCAGAAAAAAGCAAGCTTTGGGCAAGAGATACCGATGTACCTGCTTTCACTGCAGTGTTAATGAGAACACGTTGATTAGCAAGGGTCCAGGAATTTCTGAAGATTGTGCCACACTAAGAAACCATAAGCGAGGCACACACTTGCAATATGCCCCTGAACCCTCCAAAGTAAGTTTATGTAGTATAAGAGATGAGCAGGAAATGGAGCATTCCCCTCTTATTATTGAAAGATCTGTCCCAAGACCTACAGGGAATGCCTGAAACAGTGGATTATACGAAACTTTATGTCCACTATGTTCTTTCCTATACTGCACATATATATGATAAAGTGTCATTTATAAACTAGGCACAGTAATGAACAGAAAATAGGTTACACAAGTATGATAGTTATGTAAAAGTAACATCTCTTTCTTTCTTTTTTTTTTTGCTTTTTGGAGACAGGGTCTTGCTTTGTAGTTCAGGCTGGCCCTGAGCTCACTATGGTGCCCAGGCAAGCTGCCGCGAACTCAGCAATCCACCTGTCTCTGCCTCCCGAGTGCTGGGATTACAGGCATGAGCCACCACGCCCAGCATTATATGTGGTAACCGGGGATTGAACTCAGGTCCTCAGGTCCTTGCGCTTGTGAGGCAGGCGCCAGAACCACTGAGCTAACCCTCCGGCCCCATCTCTTGCTCTCTAACTAGTTACACTATACTACCCTGTCTTCTTATAACAGATGATAAAATGCCTATGTGATAGGATGAAGTGACATGAATGACATAGATGATTGTGTTGCAACATCAAGCTACTTTGTTTTTTGAGACAGGGTCTCACTTTATAGTTCAGGGTGGCCCTGAGTTCACTATGCAGTCCAGGCAAGCCTTGAACTCAGCAATACTCCTGCCTTTGCCTCCCAAGTGCTGGGATTAGAGTGCTGGGATTACAGGCCTGAGCCACCATACCCAGCATTGTGGTGTATGGTACCGATTGCTGTTGGGTGTGAGTCATCACACCTGGTATTTTTCTATGTGGTTACAGGGATCAGGGATTGAACTTGGGACCTTGCACTTGCAAGGCAGACACCTGAACCCCTGAGCTAAATCCCTGGCCCCAGGCTACTCTTTTTTTTTGAGACAGGGTCTCGCTTTGTTGTTCAGGCTGACCCTGAGCTCACTATGTAGCCCAGGCAAGCCTCAAACTCAACAATCCTCCTGTCTCTGCCTCCCGAGTGCTGGGATGGCTACTCTTTTTGATATGTTTGGAGGAATCATCAAGCAATGATAATGTTGATGGCTGCATGTCAAGAGCATATGAAATAAAAAGAGCAGATAATACTCGGTCGGGCATTCTTAATAATTGGGGTTTTCTATGGGAACCTTTGGAGGAAATATTGGAAATAGTTATCTCCTTAACTCATCAAAGGGTTTCTTCAGAGGTTGTAACCTTTTGATGATTCTCTGTGTGGCTTTAATGCTGCACTCTCCAAAGATCATAATTCCATAATTTTGTTCTTTAATGTCTACATAATTTAAATACTTCAGCAAAGTTTGACATCTGTATGACTAGTCTGCTCCAGTTTCTTCTCCTTTGTTTTTCTCTTCTTCTGCATGACTCCACAAGTGTTTCCAATTCATATGTTAATACTTCTTGAGGCCTTCAACATATTCTTCCACTTCATCAAGCATGTCTTTTTGTTGCCTCCTCAGTACTTTCATGAATGCAGGTTCTAGGCCCTCGCTGCAATAGATGCTTCTCAGGGCCTTGTAGATGCAGCGTCACTGTGGCTGAAGACTAGCATTGGGTGGTGTCCTTTCTCCTTCATCAACTTCTTCAATTCTGCTGGAAATATAGTAGCAGCTGCTCCAGTACTTTCTATACTTTCCAGTCCAAACCTACTTCTGAGTCTGTATAACCACCCCTTATGTGCACTAAAAGGCGTCACTCATTTCAGAGGATCTCTTGCTGAAGTTTTCATATAGGCTCAATACTTTGTAGCACAACACAATACCATTACAAGAACAACAATTCTTTTTTTTTTTT